>CM044014.1:50254943-50452927 GCA_024085815.1 Flaveria linearis | reverse complement strand
CGTTACATTATAATTGTTGGTGTGTATACATTTTAGTAACGCTAAACATTTTTTGCAGTTGAGAAAATTGAGGTTTGCATTCATGTCAAGTAAGTTTATACATTTTGTAATTTAGTTTTTAAATGTATCAGTTGGTGATATATGAAATGAGCATATAGTTGATGCAGGACGTAAAAGCGGTAGAATTGCAAGAAAAACATCTTTTTTCGAAGTTTGAAAATAAGCCTGATAGCCCTGTTATACTAGGAGAGACAGATGTTGACAATAGCGAGTCTTCAGACATAAATTATGGTGAAGAGCCATGTGAAGAAATGAAGAAGAAATTTCGTTGGATGAAGAAATGTAGCTAGTGATGAGTAGCATGAAATACAGATGATGAGTTATATGAAGCCAGCAGGTATGATATTACGATTTAAGAAATATAAATTGGTATTTTAATATTATGACAAAACAATGAATGTTGTTGTATATATTTGTTGACAGATGACGGTGTGGATGTGGATATATTGTTGACAGTATTTAGTTCCATTAGGAGATGGAAGAAGTTACTTCAAATTGATTCCTCTTTGTCATTATCATCATAACTACCAATAAAATGAAACAATAAATTAATCAAAAATTTATGCCTATTGATTTACATAAATGTATAACTTTGTAAATCAAGCATTTAAAAAACATTGGGAAAATATGTGCTACCTTCTGGTTGAACATGATTAAAAACATTCAATTGTTCATTAAATTGGATGAATCCTGATTAATGTTACATGACGATCCATCATTGACAGTGTTATGCATGTTGATAACAACCATCTGAAAAGCAATATGAATATACACCTGCGGGAAAAAAGCAAATGTGCAAAGGTTCTGTACAACTACGTAAATCTGAACTAAGAATCTACTCAAAAATATATCTACATCTGAACCCTACAATAGGTGTGTATAAATTTACATATACGTAAAACCTGAACAAGTTATACAGAACATATATCCATCGTTTTATTCCATAAAAATTATATGAATCATGTTGATTCTATACAATTATATGAACATCTTAAATTGAAATTATAATCGATGTATACAGGATCGTTAATTGAATCTTCGAACATTGAGATGCTGATACGCTTATCAAGCTTCGAAAAATGCAATATGAGATAATTAACACATATATCAATCGTTTATGATGACAAAATCGATTGAGAGAAAAAACGAAAATGGTTAGTTACGCAAAACAGCAAAGGATGAAGATGCTAAGATGATGAATTCGATTTCTTGATCAGAAAATTGCACAACTAGATAATTAACACATTGATTAATCGTATATGATGACAAAATCGATTGTTAGAAACAATGAAAATGGTGACTTACGCAAACACAAAGGATGAAGATGCGAGAGATGATGAATGAATTCGATTGCTTGATCATAAACGTATTCAACAATCCGAATATGATGATATAGCAGTTACCTAATGGGATTTTATTTTGAATATTGTGTTTTACTCAATTACCCCTCATGAGATATAAATCTGAAAATAAATAATTATCAATCAAGGCTATAAATGGTTCTTTCGGTTCTGAAGATTTAATTAGGTTCTGTAATGAACTTGTCCCTATATATAGTGTATATATGTATGATGTCTTTTTATGGGCCGCGGGTCTTTTTATTAGCTCCTATTTGTGGTGCACAATTTCGTGGAATGTAGGTAGTTGGTATGATCGATTTGATATTGATGCATTGATCTCGGTAGCTACTCCACCCATGGAATTTAAAGAACCTAAAGGAGCATGAGTCATATATTCTGCGGATGACGTTCTTGCCAAGGTTGTATGAACAATGAAAATAAATGGCGAGTGCCCGATCGAATTGATCGGGTCATGTAGGAACAAGGTTCAAGTCTACCGGTCTGTTAGGATGCTCAGCTGCATACATCACCGCACTTCCACTAATTCAAAACGAAGCAATTGGATGTCCAATCGGGCCTATATGACATGACCGATCTTTGAATAGGAAAAAGAGGGATCTGCAGGGTCCCAAATGAATTGGCTTATTCGAAAAAGGCCTTGTTCTTTGGAAGATCTATCTCGTGTCTGGTACTGCACGGTTCCACTCTGCAAGAACTCGAGTCATTCCCTTGAAGCTCATCCTCTTCATCATAAATGATCCGCTTGCCCCGAAATGACCTCGACCACTTCCTCATGAATTTATCTTGAATCGGGATCTTTTTGTCACACCCCAACCTTGACGGCGGAAACGTCGAGGTGTGAGGGTTAGATTGTTCACAGCCACATAACGCTATGTTAAAGTATAAAATGCCATTAATCGATTGTCTCAAAACACAACATACATCATGTCTCAAAATAAATCAAATGAAAACAGAATTCAATTGTCTTTATTAAGCCTAGGTCCATGTTCTAGGTTTAAGCATCCTTCAATCATCGCTAAGCTTGCACATTACCTGAAACATGTTGAAAATAAAGTCAACTAACTAGTTGGTGAATTCTCATGGTTTTAAATACAATAAGTATACAAAATGTGGCAATTCTAGTCAATGGTCACAAGATAGCAAGTATATAGAACATGCATAGTTACAATCAAGCCTCGACTGAATAATATGAATAAGCATGATAGCTAAGTGTATTTGGTTCCCTAGTGCACAAGCATACGGCTCCTAGGAGTCGGCAATACATCGACTTTAGCACCAAATAGGCTTGTCAGGCCCAAAGCTCTAAGACTTTGCTAGGCTAGCAATAGTTAATGATTGCACACGTATGTCACATCTCATATAATACTTAACATATCCAAACAACCACAACTATGTAAAGAATGCACGTGTGTATTAAGTATCAAAGCGTGTATGTGTAAGTTTGTATAAGCAACATGTTTCACCCCGAAAGACGTGAAATAATCATAAAGCGGGGCATAAGAACTCACGTGTTTAATAAAGGAGGCTTGTAGACGTAATAAGAATAACCACGAATAAGATTTCCAACACAAACGTCACAACGCACCTAAACGAAATAAAGTAGCGCGTTATAATTTGTTTGATGATTAATTGTAGGTCTAATAATTATCCGTATATTACATGTAATAACGTGATCGGTTAAATGGAACGAATGGATTATACTTGGTTAATCAATTGTTAGCGCGTAAGAGAAATAAATAAACTGATTAATTGTACGTTAGACTGGTTTATAAGGATTGTATATAATAGTGATTTAGCTATTATAAGGAACTATATAAATATATATATATTTATAGGTATAAGTAATTAAACAATTTAATTGTTTGAATATAGTATAAATATATATACTAAACAATTATAATATTGTGTATAATAATCAATATAAATGATTTAGCTATTAAAAGAACTATGTATAAATATATATAGTATATATAATTATAAGTAACTAAACAATTAAATTGTTTGAATATATATGTATAAATAATATACTAAACAATTATAACATTGTATAATCATATAAGTGATTTAATTACTAAAAGATCAATATATAAATATATATATATATATATATAGGTATAAATAACTAAACAATTTAATTATTTAAAAATATATATATACATATACAAGTATTATGTTACTCATTTCTTTTTATTTTTAAAACTAAAATAATGTATTTATAAATACAAAAGTATTTTTATAAAAATTAATTTAGTCCCAAATTAATTAAACAAAAGTAAACAAATTAATCTGCATTTATAAAATTAATTTTGGAAATTTTCAGAATTAGAAATAAAATAATAATTAATAACAGAAAAAGAAAAAGAAAGAGGAAAAACATAAAAAAAAATAAAAGAAGGGGAAGGGAGCTGCCGGGGTCGAACCCGGGTCTCCCCTGTGAGATGGGGCGGCGGGGAACCAGTGAACCAGGGCAAGGCCTTGGTTTCACTTGGTTTGTTTAATTTAAACTCAGTCTCCCAGGTTTCCCCCTTTCTTATGAACCCTAGGTTCAACAGGATCAAAATTGACCCTCGATTCGGTCTAATCACCTAAATCGTCATAGGCTTTTGATCCTTGATCAAAAAAAGAGTAGAAAACAGGTTTCAATTACCTGTTTTGATGAGATAAAAGGTGATTTCGAATTCGGTTTAGGTTTCGGGTGTTTTGATTTAGGGCTTTTTGGTTTGAGAGGATTTCTGGTGAATTGAGAGTTCAGTGAGTTCAGGAACTTCACAATGAACCGAAAGCCCTTATATATAGCTTTGATTTCATGAATTCGAGCTTAACTCGTTTATTTTGAAACCGCGTTCCCGTTTACCAATTTGAGAGATTCGAGCTGTAATCGTGAAATTAAAATTGATTGATTGATTGTTTCGACCGGTTTTAAGTTTAGAATGACTTAATTTGATTTAATTCGTGTACCTAGACGGGATTCGAGTTGGAGTTCATCACGGTTTTGATTCGGTTTTGATTTGGAAAGGGTACGAGCGGGAAAAACTGAAATTAAACAATGGCTCGGGTTCGAATCGTGAGCGGCGAGGGTTTGGGGGTTTAATTTGGGTCAAATTGGTTTGAAATGGTGGTTTTTGAGACTCGCCGGAGCTCGACGGAGCTCGCCGGAGAGCTCGCCGGGAAAGCGGGTAAAAAGGGGGGTGGGTTTGGGAAGTTTACACAAATGGCCCTGTGCTTTCAAGTTTTATCATTTTATGTATAAACTTTTATTTAGAGTTTTCAAAATGACAAATTACCCCTGCACTTTAATACTAGGTTATATTATTGTTATTTTATTTATTTATTATTTTATTATTATATATATTATTATTATTATTATTATTATCATTATTATTATTTTATTATTATATTATTATTATTATATTATTATTATTGTTATTATTATTATTATTATTATTATTATTATTATTATTATTATTATTATTATTTTTATTATTATTGTTTATTATTATTAACTTTCAAGTTAAAGATTAACAGACAATTAAAGTAAAATGGCAAGAATGAACCATAAGTTTCATTTATGACAATAAAGGCCCTTACAAGAATAAACGACATTAACTTTGATTAACAAAAAATACAGGATGTTACAGTCTCCCCAACTTAAAAGAATTTCGTCCCGAAATTAAGAATCAAAAGGGGTTACAAGAATAAGGAAGGGTATGTCTTCTTCATATGTTCTTCACGCTCCCAAGTGAATTCCGCTCCTCGTTTGTTCTCCCATCGAACCTTTACAATTGGGGTCGTAGAGGTCCTAGTCTTCTTCATAATGCGATCCATGATTTCGACGGGTTTCTCAACGAAGTGTAGTGACTCGTCGATCTGAATGTCTTCCAATGGTACATGCAAATTATCGTCGGCCAGACACTTCCTCAGGTTCGAGACGTGGAAGACCGGGTGAATTCCGCTAAGGTCGGAGGGTAGTTCTAGTTTGTAGGCCACTTTCCCGATTCTTTTCAGAATCTTGAAAGGCCCTACAAACCTCGGAGCTAACTTGCCTTTCCTTCCAAAGCGAACCACACCCTTCCACGGTGAGACCTTGAGAAGGACCATCTCCCCAACTTGGAATTCTAGTGCTTGCGACGTTTGTCCGCGTAGCTCTTCTGTCGACTCCTGGCCACTTCCAGGTTCTTGCGGATGATAGCGACTTTGTCGGTCGTCTCTTGTATGAGCTCGGGACCGGTGATAAGATTCTCGCCAATGTCGGTCCAGCAGATTGGTGAATGACACTTACGACCGTAAAGTGCTTCGAATGGTGCCATTTGGATGCTTGAGTGGTAACTGTTGTTGTAGGAGAATTCTGCGAGCGGTAGGTGCGTATCCCAGTCGCCACCAAAATCAAGGATACAGAGACGCAACAGGTCTTCCAGAGTTGGGATCGTCCGCTCGGTTTGGCCATCGGTTTGGGGATGGTAAGCCGTGCTTAAATCCAATTACGTACCCAGAAGTTCTGCATAGTAGACCAAAAGTGAGAAGTGAATCGAGCGTCTCGGTCGGATATAATATGAAGAGGCACTCCATGACGGCTTACGATCTCGTCGATGTAAATCCGGGCTAACCTTGATGTCTTATATGTGTCGCGTATGGGTATAAAATGTGCCGACTTGGTCAATCGGTCGACGATTACCCATATGCTATCGTGCCCGCGAGATGTCCGAGGTAGCTTGGTTATGAAATCCATGGATATATGTTCCCACTTCCACATGGGAATTTCGGGTTGTTCGAGTAATCCACTTGGACGTTGATGCTCCGCTTTAACCTTCGTGCATGTAAGGCATTTAGCAACATAGGTTGCTATGTCTCGTTTCATCCCGGGCCACCAATATTGACTCCGTAAGTCATGTACATCTTATCGGAGCCCGGTGAATAGAATAACGAGTCCGATGTGCTTCGTTCATGATAGAAGCCCGAAGGTTATTGCGTTTGGGAATCCAGATTCGGTTTGCGAAATACATTAACCCATTGGCTCTTGTTTCCAATTGGGCTGAGAGATTTGGCTCGAGCTCTTCCTTCATACTCCCTTCGGTTTGCACCGCTTGCTGTGCTTCTCGAATACTCGCCTCGATGTCACAATCGATCCTTAAGTTCTGCAATAACACCGTAGCATTGTTGACATCGAGTCGGACTTCAGTATCAAACTCTCCCAATGTATCGAACCATTGGCGTCGGTCGCGAATCTCTTGAACGGAAACCATCTTTTGATGCGTCTTTTGACTCAATGCATCGGCTACGACATTTGCCTTGCCGGGATGGTAGCGGATATCGCAATCGTAGTCGCTAATTAGTTCCACCCAACGACGTTGCCTCATATTGAGGTCCTTCTGATTGAAAACGTGTTGGAGGCTCTTGTGGTCCGTGTAGACTATACATTGCGTGCCGTATAGATAGTGTCTCCAGATTTTTAAAGCAAAGACCACCGCTCCGAGCTCGAGATCGTGCGTCGTATAATTTACCTCATGAACCTTCAATTGTCTCGAGGCATATGCGATGACCTTTCCCTGTTGCATGAGAACACAACCAAGGCCTTGCTTCGACGCGTCGCAGTATACCGTGAAGTCGTCATTTCCATCCGGTAGCGTCAGAATAGGAGCATTGCACAACTTGTGCTTCAATGTCTCAAACGCCTCTTCTTGCTCGGCTTTCCACTCGAAAGGCTTGTTCTTCTGAGTCAAGGACGTGAGTGGCTTTGCGATTTTTGAGAAGTTGGCAATGAATCGCCGGTAATACCCGGCTAGTCCAAGAAACGATCGAACTTCCGTGGGAGTTTTGGGAGCACTCCAATTCTTCACGGCTTCAACCTTCGCAGGGTCGACGTGAATTCCTTGACTATTCACAACGTGCCCTAAGAACTGTACCTCTTCAAGCCAAAACTCACATTTCGAGAATTTCGCGTACAGTTTTTCCTTCTTCAACAGTTCGAGGATTTGGCGGAGATGAAGTTCATGATCGGAGCGAGACTTGGAATAAATAAGAATGTCTTCAATGAAAACGATGACGAACTTGTCTAGGTATGGCTTGCACACCCGATTCATAAGATCCATGAAGACCGCTGGAGCATTGGTTAAGCCGAAAGGCATAACCATGAACTCGTAATGCCCATACCGAGTGCGGAATGCAGTCTTTGGGATATCGTCGTCGTGGACTCGCAGTTGATGATAACCCGAACGCAAGTCGATTTTGAAAAGATTGCAGCTCCTTGAAGTTGGTCGAAAAGATCGTCGATACGAGGAAGAGGATACCGGTTCTTGATGGTCAACTTGTTGAGCTCCCGGTAATCGATACACATGCGGAAAGACCCATCTTTCTTCTTCACAAATAAGACAGGTGCACCCCAAGGAGAAGAACTAGGGCGGATAAACCCCTTCTCGGATAATTCCTGGAGTTGGCTAGAGAGTTCTTGCATTTCCGATGGTGCGAGTCGGTAAGGTGATTTAGCCGCGGGGCTTGCTCCCGGAATCAAGTCGATTTTAAATTCTACTTCGCGTACGGGAGGTAACCCGCTAAGATCATCGGGAAAGACCTTAGGGAATTCTCGTACAACTGGAACATCTTTGAGTTCCTTCTCCTTGGCTTTGGTGTTGACTACATATGCCAAGAATGCCGGATAACTCTTACTTAGGCATTTCTGAGCCTTAGTACATGACATAAGCTTGAGTCCTTTGGAGGACCGTTCACCGAACACCTTCATCGTGTCACCGGAGGGTAAGGGCATGCGAATACACTTCTCGAAGCAGATGATCTCGGCATGGTTCTTGGATAACCAATCCATGCCAATAATAACGTCGAAACTTCCAAGCTTCATTGGAATAAGGTCGATAAGAAATTTATGGTTGTCGAGGCACAATAGACAATCGCGGATAACCACGTCGACGGTGATGGTTCTTCATCAGCAACTTCGACGGTGAGAGGTCTCTCTAGATTTGAGCGAGGTTTAGAAAGTGTCGGCTCGAACTCTAAGGAAACGAAACTTCTATCGGCGCCCGAATCAAATAATACGTATGCATAGGTGTCATAATAAGAAACATACCGTTCACCACCTCGTTGTTCGCTTGAGCTTGGTTCGCGTTGATGTTGAAAGCACGTCCACGAGCTTGTGGAATATTGCCCACAAGACGAGGGCACTGGGGTCGGTAGTGACCTGGTTCTCCACAGTTGTAGCAGACCCGATTTGGTTCCGTCACTGCGTTTCCCAATGCTCGGCGACACGTTGCCACAAGGTGCCCGTACTTGCCACATAGTGTGCAGATGCGACACGGAAGGTTCCCGGATGGTGGTACCTACACGTGTTGCACATAGGTAGAGGGCTTGCATAAGCCCTTGCCATGGGCACTTGTGCGGCCGGTGTAGCCCCGGTAGTACACTGTCTTTTGGGGCGGTTTAGGAGCAGCCACGGCGTAGTTCCGTGCCGGTACAAACTTCCGTTTCTTGTTATCAGGCTTGACCTCCTTAACCTCCTCGGAGGTCGTCTTCTCAGTCTTCTTGGCACCCTTTGCGGACATAGTGCCCGCTCGGATGTGGTTCTCCGTCAGCTGTGCCGTGATAGTGATGGCTTCTTCCAAAGTTGCGGGTCGGCTACCCACAACGGCATCCTGAATCTGAGGCGGTACACCCTTAATAAATTTTTCCACGTTTTGGGAAACAGTATCCACCATGTGTGGCAGCAGTATGCTTAGTTCATGATGACAGGTAGAATATGCCAGATGGTTCCCGCCATCCTGTTTCAAATTCCAGAATTCCTCCTCCAGTTTCTGGATTTCACTCCTCGGGCAAAACTTGGCTATGGCTATGTTTTTGAATTCCTCCCAAGTTAAAGCCAAGATTGCATCGGGGCCTCGGTTCCTCTTTTCACTGTTCCACCATGTTAAGGCCCGTTGCTGTAGCATACTGGTGGCATACCTTACTTTGAGTGCTTCGGGGCACTCACAGTTGACGAAGGTGTTCTCCATCCCTTCAAACCACTCTAAGAGACCGGTGGCACCTTCCTTGCCACTATAACTGGGTGGCTTGCATGAACTAAATGCTTGAAGGTGCAAGACTGGTTGTTACGCCGTTGGTTTGCACTATTTTCCCCTTGAGCGTTGCTATTGTTCGTGACGTTTGCGATCATAGTGCTGCTGAGTTCAGCCACCATGGTCGGGATGACCGCAGCCATTTGCCGGGCAATCATGGCAGCAAGCTTACGGCCGGATCTTCCTCGGTTTCCGTGGTAACGAGACATGCTGGAAAAATACAAATTGGGTTAGGATCGGTTAAAGGATAATAAGGGTGGGCAATTAAGGTAAGAATCATGAATTATACGGAATGATTCCATTTGGTGACGCATCACCATTTGGAAACGTTGACACGTCAAGATGAATTGACCCATTCACCTCAGAAACTCGTGTATGTTGGTCATAGTTTATCACTCATCCCGAAAATCCCCAGGTAAGCATAACTGGTCCCGTAGGATTTATGCGAAATGCTTACCTTAGCCCGAGGGCCTTTTGCCAGAAAATCCAGAATACAGGTGTCTATGTACCACACTAGTTCTTTGGTTTATGAAATCAAAAATCTTGATGGGATATTTACAAGATTAGACATAAAGTCTAAAGAATTCCTATCAATAGATTCTACTTGGAGACGAGAATAAGTTTAAGAAATAGTAACTGTCGGGGAGCATTAACGTTTAAGATAAGTCTAGGGGAGACGGGTAACAATATGTAATCATGTAGAAAGGCACCTATGCTAAGGCATCACATTGCACATAATGAGGCATAGCGTTGGGCAGCATGCAAACAATAAGTATGTATTCATAAGAATACTATTCTATAAGGATCATGCATAAACTATAGTCTAGGTCACCATTTCTAATAACCTAAATCCCTATAGTTATGGGCTTTGATACCAATCTGTCACACCCCAACCTTGACGGCGGAAACGTCGAGGTGTGAGGTTAAGATTGTTCACAGCCACATAACGCTATCTTAAAGTATAAATGCCATTAATCGATTGTCTCAAACACCACATACATCAATATCTCAAAATAAATCAAATGAAAACAAGAATTCAATTGTCTTTATTAAGCCTAGGTCCATGTTCTAGGTTTAAGCATTCCTTCAATCATCGCTAAGCTTGCACATTACCTGAAACATGTTGAAAATAAAGTCAACTAACTAGTTGGTGAATTCTCATGGTTTTAAATACAATAATTATACAAAATGTGGCAATTCTAGTCAATGGTCATAAGATAGCAAGTATATAGAACATGCATAGTTACAATCAAGCCTCGACTGAATAATATGAATAAGCATGATTAGCTAAGTGTATTTGGTTCCCTAGTGCACAAGCATACGGCTCCTAGGAGTCGGCAATACATCGACTTTAGCACCAAATAGGCTTGTCAGGCCCAAAGATCTAAGACTTCGCTAGGCTAGCAATAGTTAATGATTGCACACGTATGTCACATCTCATATAATACTTAACATATCCAAACAACCACAACTATGTAAAGAATTGCACGTGTGTATTAAGTATCAAAGCGTGTATGTGTAAGTTTGTATAAGCAACATGTTTCACCCGAAAGACGTGAAATAATCATAAAGCGGGCATAAGAACTCACGTGTTTAATAAAGGAGGCTTGTAGACGTAATAAGAATAACCACGAATAAGATTTCCAACACAAACGTCACAACGCACCTAAACGAAATAAAGTAGCGCGTTATAATTTGTTTGATGATTAATTGTAGGTCTAATAATTATCCGTATTTATTACATGTTAATAACGTGATCGGTTAAATGGAACGAATGGATTATACTTGGTATAATCAATTGTTAGCGCGTAAGAGAATAATAAATAAAACTTGATTAAATTGTACGTTAGACTGGTTTATAAGGATTGTATATAATAGTGATTTAGCTATTATAAGGAACTATATAAATATATATATATTTATAGGTATAAGTAATTAAACAATTTAATTGTTTGAATATACGTATAAATATATATACTAAACAATTATAATATTGTGTATAATAATCAATATAAATGATTTAGCTATTAAAAGAACTATGTATAAATATATATATATATATATATATATATATATATATATAAGTAACTAAACAATTAAATTGTTTGAATATATATGTATAAATATATATACTAAACAATTATAACATTGTATAATCATAATAAGTGATTTAATTACTAAAAGATCAATATAAATATATATATATATATAGGTATAAATAACTAAACAATTTAATTATTTAAAAATATATATATACATATACAAGTATTATGTTTACTCATTTCTTTTGTATTTTTAAAACTAAAATAATGTATTTATAAATACAAAAGTATTTTATAAAAATTAATTTAGTCCCAAATTAATTAAACAAAAGTAAACAAATTAATCTGCATTTTATAAAATTAATTTTGGAAATTTTCAGAATTAGAATAAAATATAATTAATAACAGAAAAGAAAAGAAAGAGGAAAACATAAAAAAAAAATAAAAGAAGGGGAAAGGGAGCTGCCCGGGGTCGAACCCGGGTCTCCCCTGTGAGATGGGGCGCGGGAACCAGTGAACCAGGGCCAAGGCCTTGGTTTCACTTGGTTTGTTTTAATTTTAAACTCAGTCTCCCAGGTTTCCCCCATTTCTTATGAACCCTAGGTTCAACAGGATCAAAATTGACCCTCGATTCGGTGTTAATCACCTAAATCGTCATAGGGCTTTTGATCCTTGATAAAAAACGAGTAGAAAACAGGTTTCAATTACCTGTTTTGATGAGATAAAAGGTGATTTCGAATTCGGTTTAGGTTTCGGGTGTTTTGATTTGGGGCTTTTTGGTTTGAGAGGATTTCTGGTGAATTGAGAGTTCAGTGAGTTCAGGAACTTCACAATGAACCGAAAGCCCTTAATATATAGCTTTGATTTCATGAATTCGAGCTTAACTCGTTTGATTTTGAAACCGCGTTCCCGTTTACCAAATTTGAGAGATTCGAGCTGTAATCGTGAAATTAAAATTGATTGATTGATTGTTTCGACCGCGTTTTAAGTTTAGAATGACTTAATTTGATTTAATTCGTGTACCTGGACGGGATTCGAGTTGGAGTTCATCACGGTTTTGATTCAGTTTTGATTTGGAAAGGGTACGAGCGGGAAACTGAAATTAAACAATGGCTCGGGTTCGAATCGTGAGGCCGAGGGGTTTGGGGGTTTAATTTGGGTCAAATTGGTTTGAAATGGTGGTTTTTGAGACTCGTCGGAGCTCGGCGGAGCTCGCCGGAGAGCTCACCGGGAAAGCGGGGTAAAAAGGGGGGTGGGTTTGGGAAGTTTACACAAATGGCCCCTGTGCTTTCAAGTTTTATCATTTTATGTATTAAACTTTTATTTAGAGTTTTCAAAATGACAAATTAACCCCTGCACTTAATACTAGGTTATTATTATTGTTATTATTATTATTATTATTATTATTATTTATTATTATTATTATTATTATTATTATTATTATTATTATATTATTATTATCATTATTATTATTTTATTATTATTATTATTATTATTATTTATTATTATTATTATTGTTATTATTATTATTATTATTATTATTTTTTATTATTATTGTTATTATTATTATTAAACTTTCAAGTTAAAAGATTAACAGACAAATTAAAGTAAATGGCAAGAATGAACCATAAGTTTCATTTATGACAATAAAGGCTCTTACAAGAATAAACGACATTAACTTTTGATTAACGAAAAATACAGGATGTTACACTTTTGGCTCAACTTTATCCCAGTTTTGCCGAGGGAGCAACCCCATTTTTCACCTAGAATTGGACAAAATATGCGGACTTTCTTACTTTTCATGGAGGATTAGACCCCGTAACTGGAGGGGAAGTGGTGTTTCCAGTGGCAGACGGGTGAGTAACGCGTAAGAACCGGCCCTTGGGAGGGGAACAACCCCATATTTCACCTTGAATTGGTCAAATATGCGGACTTTCTTACTTTTCGTGGAGGATTAGACCCCGTAACTGGAGGGGAAGTGGTGTTTCCGAGCCTGCCCTACGGATGTATTAGAAATGATACCTTGGGACGGATGTAAAGCCAAGCAAATAGCTTCTGCTCCAAGAACTACAGGCCAAGCAGCTAGAAAGAAATGTAAAGAATGAGAGTTGTTGAAACTAGCATATTGGAAGATCAATCGGCCAAATATATATATATATATATATATATATATATATATACACCCGTAAAGTTGACTTTTTGGAGAGTCATGCGACTGGAGGCTCAGTCGCATGGAATTCATGCGACTGGAGGTCCAATCACATGGTAATCGGACGACTGAGGGTCTAGACGCCTGGGTTCGGGCGACTGGACAGTGACTTAAGGGAGGAGGCAGCTATCTTTCCTCCCCACACTTGCAAAATACGACCAGAAAGAAAGGAAGAGAGAAAGAGAGGAGAAAGAAGAGAAAAGAGAGAAAAGTGGTGATTCGGGCTCGAAACTCGTCGAGTGACTAGTCCAAACGAAGCTCTTCATCTTTTCCTTGATTATGTGATACCTAGGACCCCTCATTTACTTGTTTTCAAATGATTTTGGGGCTGGAACACATATAAACCCGTTTTTGAAATGTATGGGTTTGACCCAATTGGGTGAAATTGTATGTAGTGTGTTTAAAGTACGATTTTGGACTTGTATGTGCTTGTATGAGGTCCTTGTATGATTCCCTAAGGTTTAGGAGGGCTAATTTAGGCTTGAAATGAGTTTGGAAGGGTTTGAAGGCCGTAGGTCGCGACTGCAGTTCGAGATGAACTCCAGTCGCTGCCAGTTAGGGTTAGGCGACTGAAGGGCCAATCAGCCGACTGAGGAATGACTGAGACCCAGTCGTACGACTGAGGTTCAATCGCATGACTGGAAGCCCAGTTGCATAAATGCTCAGTCGCCTAGTGCCCAATCGAACGACTAAGAGTCCAGTCCCATAGGAGCTCATTCGCATTAGTCCCAATCGCATGATGCCTAATCGCCTAGTATTCATTCGCACGATAGGAAGCCCATTCGCACGATTGGAAGCCCATCTGCATGGTTGCTCATCCGCATTGGCCCAATCGCATTGTGTTCAGTCGCATGGAGGCCATGCGACTGAATGGTGCTCAATCGCCCAAGTAGGGCTGTTGTGTACAAGTAGAGATGTAGTCCAGTTACTGGCCTTCGGGAAAAGGAGAAAGGGTAAGTAGTGATGTGATAGCTCCCGTATGCACCTGTGTGATAGCTGTCAAGGCTTAGAGGTTGCTTTGGGCGTAAAGACATTAGTATTGCATGAATATGCACAATGTATGTATGTTAAGTATGATGTAGCCCTGTATGATGGTAATGACTGATGACTGTTAAATGTCGATATTCCTTGTTTCGATACGTGTTTATCTTTCCTAAAACTTTACGTATTATGAAAATGAATGAACAAAGTATTATGTAACGTAAAGTGAAAGATAATGAAAGAGAAACATGACGACGAATGCATGTATTAATGAACGAATGAAAAAGAATATGATGACGAATACATGCATTAATGAACGAACGAAAGACATCTTACAAGAATTGGATAAGGAAAACGGGTCCTTCTTTGTGATTGACCATATGTATGGTGCCTCTAACGCTTACCTCTAGTACTGTGGCATACGCTTGCTGTTCATTTAATGACTTCGGCCCAGTAGCGAAGACTGATCGGGGTATAGCATATGGTATTGGTACAAAAGATATCCAATGTGCAAGATGAGATGTAAAGAACGAACGAAACGGGATCCTTGTCATTTGACCACAGTAATCGTGGCTATGTGCCATGAAGTGGGTAAAGCCTGACGGGATCCAGATAAGAACTGAATGATAATGATGTAAAGAACGAATGAATGAACGAACGAATAGATAACACAGATATTATCTATGTGTACGTATGATGTATGATCACGTGAAAGAAAAGAACGGTTATTAATGATAACAAAGTATGATTATTAAAAAACTAGAACTCACTCCGCAACGCTGACTTTTTATGTGTTTCCAGTTAGCAGGTAGTGTTGCTGAGGATGGCACAAGGCGGCTACTCAGTTCTTTTGGGATGGCATTCCTTTGTACATAATGACGCAACACATTATGTTGCATGCAAGTGTTTGTTGAGGATTCAGATAAACGGGATTACTTAAGGAATCCTTTAGCTTTCATATGCTTCCGCAGCAAACACTGTATCGTTATGTAATGCGAAAATATGTATTTTGTAGTTAATCAACGATGTATTATTTTGCAAGAGCTTTTATGATGTAATGAGAATGCCCTTTTTATCAATTCCGCTGCATTATTTTACTTAGTAAATGTAAACTATATGTTTGACGTGCAATGAATGACCAACTGTAAGCGTCCCGGGAACGGGGCCTTACAAGTTGGTATTAGAGCCAAAGTTTAAGTGAAACGGGTAAATATTTTCAAAATAAACCTAAACTTAAACTGAGAATGGGACGGAAAGGGAAGGAATGCCAATCTGAGTAGCTACGTGCCATCAGGTATTTTCTTAAAGTTAACCAGAAATATGTGTGCATGTTATGTGGTGCATGTGTTACTGTTAGATTTAGATACTAATGTAGTCAGGATAGGTAATGCTCAGGGTACAAAGAGTGAAGTAAGTGGCTAATCACAACTGGCCACTGTAATTAGGGACTTACTATACTTGACATAAACTGAGCTATTTCCTTGAATGACCTTGTTGGTGTTTAAAATCTTTCAGTGTGTGGTAGAGAATGGCTGGGGGTAGATCTTCCAAAGCTTCCAGGGGTGGAGGTGGTGGCGGACGTGGTGCTAAACCGCGGGCCACAAGAGGAAGACCTAGGGTGGAGAAAGTGGTTCATGAAGAACACGAGACCCCTCATCAGGAGGGTGTGGATGAAAGCGCCAATCTGAGAGCCTCAGTAAAAGAGGCAGTGGTTGAAGAGGTACATCAGGTCATGCAGACGATCTTACCGTCTGTGGTGACCGAGGTGATAAAAGCAGTTCGAGAAGGAGAAAGGAAAGAGAGGAATAGGTCCTCAGGGAGACAGGGGCAACAAGAGCCGGAAACGGTTCTTTCTGATGATGAATAGGAAGAGGAGGAGGAGCCTGTGCACGAGTCAGCACGAGGCTGTAACTACTGGGTGTTTATGAGATGCAAGCCCCTTACTTTTGACGGTAATGGCACTGCTGCTGCTACTCACCAATGGGTGAGGGAAATGGAGGCTGTCCTCGATATCAGCGAGTGCCGTGAGAACCAAAAGGTGAAGTTCGCTACCCACTCTTTCACGGGTTCGGCGCGATGCTGGTGGGACAACATAGTCCAAGCAGAGGGTAGTAGGGCCATTGGAAGAATGAAGTGGTCCGAGCTGAAAAGATTGGTGATCGAGGAGTTCAGTCCTTGTCAGGAAATGGATAAAGTTGAGAGAGAGTTCATGCAGTTGGAAGCGGGGACGATGACCCACTAAAAGTACACCACCAAATTTAATGAGATGGCGAGACTGGTGCCGGATCAGGCGGCGCCGGTGTCTCGGAAGATTAACCTGTATGTTCAGGGGCTGCCAGCTGACATCCGTTAGCACCTGATTTCTGCTCGACCGAGCACCTTTAGGTCGGCAGTGGATTTGGCCGGGAGGCTGTATGATGAACGGGCTGCGGTGGTGGTGGCTGAGGGTGGTAAGAAGAGCGGTGGTGATCGAGATTGGAAGGGGAATAGGTTTAGCCGCGGTGATGCCCCGACGAGCAACAAGAAGGCCCGGGTGGATGCCCGCCAGGTGGCCACGTCAGGTACGGGACTGAGGAAGTGTGACAAATATGGTACAGAGCACTCGGGGGAGTGCAAGTGGGGATCAAACATCTGCTTTAAGTGTGGAAAGACAAGGCATATGGCCAAAGATTACCGGACAGGCAAATGTTTTAACTGTGGGGAAAGTGGTCATATGAGCAGAGACTACAAGAAGCCGAGGGCTGAGGGTTTCGGCGTAAAGAAGACGGGGAATGAAGGGCAGAGGGCAAGCGCCAGGGCATTCACGATGACGCAGGAGGAGGCTAGGACGGACCCTGATGTTGTGTCCGGTATGTTTCTGGTAAACCAAACTTTAGCCTCTGTAGTATTTGATTCTGGTGCCAGTAGGAGTTTTATTTCTGCTGCTTTCTATGCCAAATTGCCTGTTGGTAGCAGACGCGTTGACGTAACGTTTGATGTAGAGACTGCGATAGGTAAGTCGACCAGGATCTCCGAGGTAATAGAGGGTTGTGATGTGGAATTAGAGGGCCACACATTTCCGATTAGACCATTCGCGATGACCTTGGGTGGCTTTGATTTGGTGCTTGGGATGGATTGGTTGGCGGACTTCAAGGCGAACATAGTGTGTCGAAAGAAGATGATTCGTCTGATAGCACCTGACGGGAGTCCGGTAACTGTTCATGGGGATCGGGTCATGACGATTCCGAAGGTGATCTCAATGGCGGTGGCGGGAAAATGTATGAGGCGTGGATGTAGCGCCTATTTATGTTATGTGAAGGATGTAGAAGCGCCGACACCACAACTGTCCGATGTTCCAGTTGTGTGTGACTTTCCGGATGTGTTTCCCGAAGACTTATCGGGAGTGCCGCCTGACCGAGAGATCGAATTTCAGATTGACCCGATACCATGTGCTTAACCTGTTACCAAAGCACCGTATCGATTGGCTCCGAAGGAAATGAAAGAGTTGATGGGGCAGTTGCAAGAGATGCTAGAAAAGGGGTTCATTAGACCGAGTATCTCACCTTGGGGTGCTCCAGTCCTGTTTGTGAAGAAGAAAGACGGTAGTATGAGGATGTGCATCGACTACCGTGAGCTGAACAAGTTGACAGTGAAGAACCGATACCCCTTGCCGAGAATCGATGATCTGTTTGACCAACTTCAGGGTGCCAGCTGGTTTTCAAGGATAGATCTTCGATCGGGCTACCATCAACTAAAGGTGAGAGAGCAGGACATCCCTAAAACAGCTTTTCGCACGCGCTACGGTCACTACGAGTTTCTTGTCATGTCTTTTGGTTTGACCAATGCGCCAGCTGCTTTTATGGACCTGATGAACCGGGTGTGTCGGCCAATGTTGGATAAATCAGTGATTGTGTTCATTGATGATATCTTGATTTATTCGAAGAGCGAGACTGAGCATGCCGGGCACATTCGAGAGGTTCTGGAGACGTTGAGGAGGGAGAAGTTGTATGCTAAATTCTCCTAATGCGCATTCTGGTTGCGTGAAGTTCAGTTCTTGGGTCACGTGGTGAATCCGGAGGGAATTATGGTTGATCCCGTAAAGGTGGAAGCGGTGATGCAATGGAAGTCTCCAAAGATGCCATCCGAAATCCGAACTTTCTTGGGTTTGGCGGGCTACTACCGAAGGTTTATTCAAGACTTTTCCAAAATCGCTTCTCTACTAACCAAGTTGACCCGGAAGGATGTGAAGTTCTTATGGGGTCAAGCTCAGGAAAAGGCGTTCGAAGAATTGAAGGCGAGGTTGACCCAAGCTCCTGTTCTGTCGTTGCCCGAGGGAAGTGAAGATCTGGTGGTTTATTCGGATGCTTCCTACTCGGGGTTAGGGTGCGTATTAAAGCAGAGGGGAAAGGTTATAGCCTACGCATCCCGACAGTTGAAAGTTCATGAGGTTAATTACCCTACTCATGACTTAGAGCTAGCAGCCGTGGTCTTTGCACTGAAGATTTGGAGGCACTATCTCTACGGGACGAAGTGCACTATCTTTACTGGCCACGAGAGCTTGAAGTACTTCTTCGAGCAAAAAGATTTGAATATGAGGCAAAGGCGATGGTTGGAGCTCATAAAGGATTATGATTGTGAGATCCATTACCATCCGGGCAAAGCCAACGTGGTGGCAGATGCCCTTAGCCGAAAGGAGAGGCCCGAGCCGATTCGTGTGAAGGCGTACCAGCTGATCATGACCTCCGATGTGATGAAACAGGTCAAAGAGTTTCAAAATGAGGCTTTGAAAGACGATCATCTTAACTCTGAAAGAATGAGAGGCCTGGTCGTGGAGTTAGGTGAAAACACATTCAGTGTTAGAACCCGGTTTGGGCGGATGTGGATTCCTTGTTTTGGGGGTCTACGGGTAAAGATCATAGATGAAGCCCACAAGACTCGATACTTCATTCATCCTGGTGCCACGAAGATGTACCAAGACATGAAGAAAGACTATTGGTGGCCGGGTATGAAGCGTGATGTGGTGGAGTATGTGAGTAAGTGCCTTACTTTCTTACAGGTGAAGGCCGAGCACCAGAAGCCATATGGGAAGATTCAACCTTTGGATATACCGGAATGGAAGTGGGAGCACATCACCATGGATTTATCACGAAGCTGCCATGTACCCCGAAAGGGTATGATGCTATATGGGTGATTGTTGATCGTCTAACGAAGAGTGCCCACTTCCTACCGATGCGCGAGACAAATTCATCCAAGAGGTTGGCCGATCTTTTCATCAAGGAGATTGTGACTCGTCATGGCGTACCGGTGTCGATTGTGTCTGATCGCGACACCCGGTTTACCTCCAAATTCTGGAAGAAATTCCATGATGCCATGGGGACGAGGTTACATATTAGCACGGCCTACCATCCTCAAACTGATGGTCAGTCAGAAAGGACCATTCAGACCTTAGAGGATATGCTCCGGGCGTGTGTTATTGACTTTGGGGGAAGTTGGGATGACCACCTACCATTAGCTGAATTCTCATACAACAACACCTATCATGCCAGCATAGGTATGCCACCTTACAAGATGCTATACGGTAGGAGATGCAGGACACCCGTTTGTTGGGGTGATATTGGTCAGAAGGAATTGGGGAGCGTTGAAGTGATCGAGGCTACGACTGAAAAGCTCAAAAGGATCAAGGCCTACATGAAGGCAGCCAAAGACAGACAGAAGTCGTATGCTGATAAACGACGTAGACCGATTGAATTCCAGGTGGCTGATCGGGTTATGTTGAAGGTCTCACCTTGGAAGGGTATCATTCGGTTTAGGAAGCGGGGCAAGTTGAGTCCACGATATATAGGCCCTTTCCGAATCATTGCTCGAGTAGGAAGGTAGCCTATATATTAGAATTACCCGATGAGTTAAATGGAATTCACCCGACATTCCATGTATCTCACCTAATGAAGTGCTTAGCCGATGAAGATATGATTGTTCCACTGGAGGATATCAAAGTAGATGAATGACTCAATTATGTAGAGCAACCAGTGGCAATCATCGATAGAAAAGAGAAGCGGCTGAGAAATAAAGTGGTTCCTCTTGTGCGTGTACAGTGGCAGCACAGGAAGGGATCCGAGTCAACGTGGGAAACCGAAGAGGAGATGAGACAGCATTACCCACGTTTGTTCGAGGAATAACAGGTTTCGGGGACGAAACCTAAATAAGGGGGGGTGGACTTGTAACACCCGGAAAGTTGACTTTTTGGAGAGTCATGCGACTGGAGGCTCAGTCGCATGAAATTCATGCGACTGGAGGTCCAATCGCATGGTAATCGGACGACTGAGGGTCCAGACGCCTGGGTTCGGGTGAATGGACAGTGACTTAAGGGAGGAGGCAGCTATCTTCCCTCCCCACACTTGCAAAATACGACCAGAAAGAAAGGAAGAGAGAAAGAAAGGAGAAAGAAGAGAAAAAGAGAGAAAAGTGGTGATTCGGGCTCGAAACTCGTCGAGTTACTAGTCCAAACGAAGCTCTTCATCTTCTCCTTGATTATGTGAGTTCTAGGACCCCTCATTTACTTGTTTTCAAACGATTTTGGGGCTTTGACCCAATTGGGTGAAATTGTATGTAGTGTGTTTAAAGTGCAATTTTGGACTTGTATGTGCTTGTATGAGGTCCTTGTATGATTCCCTAAGGTTTGGGAGGGATAATTTAGGCTTGAAATGAGTTTGGAAGGGTTTGAAGGCCGTAGGTCGCGGCTGCAGTTCGAGATGAACTCCAGTCGCTGCCCAGTTAGGGTTAGGCGACTGAAGGGCCAATCGGCCGACTGAGGAACGACTGAGGCCCAGTCGTACGACTGAGGTTCAATCGCACGAATGGAAGCCCAGTCGCATAAATGCTCAGTCGCCTAGTGCCCAATCGCACGACTGAGAGTCCAGTCGCATAGGAGCTCATTCGCATTAGTCCCAGTCGCATGATGCCCAATCGCATAGTATTCATTCGCATGATAGGAAGCCCATTCGCACGATTGGAAGCCCATCCGCATGGTTGCTCATCCGCATTGGCCCAATCGCATTGTGTTCAGTCGCATGGAGGCCATGCGACTGAATGGTGCTCAATCGCCCAAGTAGGGCTGTTGTGTACAAGTAAAGATGTAGTCCAGTTACTGGCCTTCGGGAAAAGGAGAAAGGGTAAGTAGTGATGTGATAGCTCCTGTATGCACCTGTGTGATAGCTGTCAAGGCTTAGAGGTTGCGTTGGGCGTAAAGACAATAGTATTGCATGAATATGCACAATGTATGTATGTTAAGTATGATGTAGCCCTGTATGATGGTAATGACTGATGACTAGTAAATGTCGATATTCCTTGTTTCGATACGTGTTTATCTTCCCTAAAACTTTACGTATTATGAAAATGAATGAACAAAGTATTATGTAACGTAAAGTGAAAGATAATGAAAGAGAAACATGACGACGAATGCATGTATTAATGAACGAATGAAAAAGAAATATGATGATGAATACATGCATTAATGAACGAACGAAAGACATCTTGCAAGCATTGGATAAGGAAAACAGGTCCTTCTTTGTGATTGACCATATGTATGGTGCCTCTACCGCTTACCTCTAGTACTGTGGCATACGCTTGCTGTTCATTTAATGACTTCGGCCCAGTAGCTAAGACTGATCGGGGTATAGCATATGGTATTGGTACAAAAGATATCCAATGTGCAAGATGAGATGTAAAGAACGAACAAAACGGAATCCTTTTCATTGGATCACAGTAATCATGGCTATGTGCCATGAAGTGGGTAAAGCCTAACGGGATCCAGATAAGAACTAAATGATAATGATGTAAAGAACGAATGAATGAACGAATGAAAGAGATAACAAAGATATTATCTATGTGTACGTATGATGTATGATCACGTGAAAGAAAAGAATGGTTATTAATGATAACAAAGTATGATTATTATAAAACTAGAACTCACTCAGCAACGCTGACTTTTTATGTGTTTCCAGTTGGCAGGTAGTGTTGCTGAGGATGGCACGAGGCGGCTACTCAGTTCTTTTGGGATGGCATTCCTTTGTACATAATGACGCAACACATTATGTTACATGCAAGTGTTTGTTGAGGATTCAGATAAACGAGATTACTTAAGGAATCCTTTAGGTTTCATATGCTTCCGCAGCAAACACTGTATCGTTATGTAATGCGAAAATATGTATTTTGTAGTTAACCAACGATGTATTATTTTGCAAGAGCTTTTATGATGAAATGAGAATGCCCTTTTTATCAATTCCGCTGCATTATTTTACTTAGTAAATGTAAACTATATGTTTGACGTGCAATGAACCGGTTCCAAACCATAAAAACCCAACCCTATCAAACCGGTTTGGGTCGGTTTGAAAACCGGTTCGGGCCCAAACCGGTGTTTTTTTTTGGAAAATTTGGATTTTTTTTTGTTCAAAGAAAATTTTAAACTTTTAATTAAAATATTTATAATATAAAACAATTTATATAATCTAAACAATTTATAACATTTATAAACATATATAAACATTTAAACAAATTAAAACATTTAAACAATTTAAAACATTTATAAACATATAACAATTTAAAACAATTTAAAACTAAACATTTAAACAATTTATATAATTTAAACAATTTAAAACAATTTAAAACATTTAAACATTTATAAAGAAATTAAAACATTTATAAACAATTTAAAACATTTAAACATTTAAAACAATTTAAAACTAAACATTTAACATAGTCGTTTCTTCGTTCGTCCGTATTATACTTGTACGTTTATTTCTCGCCACCAGAACCAGAACTGTTACGAAGGTAGTCATCATATGCCGCTTCATCATCAGTCATTCCTGTGTCAATCCGCTCTCTACCTCGTCCTCGTATAATTCTCCTTCGTATTCCAATTCTCCTTCAAGTGAGCGTTTGTCTTGTACTCTTTCCGTGGCATCCAAATAATCTTTCAAGCAAATTTACATTTCAACCGCTTGTGGAGTGAGTCTAGTACGTCTTATTGATATAACCCTGCCACTAACAGAAAAAGCAGATTCCGAAGCTACCGTGGAAGCTTGGACGGTTAGTAAATCTCGGGCCATGGTGGATAGGATGGGAAATTGATCTTCCTTACCTTTCCACCAACCAACAAGTCAAAATTTTTAAAATCTTGTGGAGTCATGGTCGATAAAAAGTTTGTAAGACCATACCTCCCGAGTTCATTACTCGAAGTGTTACCACATTGACGTTTATTACATTCATCCCTTAAAGTATTATATAAATCAAACATTGGATCATTCGAAGTTTCGGCATTTGCCGCATGCCTTAAAGCGTCATGGATTTGTGATGTTTCCCTGTATTTTAATAAATAAACATCATACATTTGTTCTAAATGTTTGTTAAAAGTAGCTTTTAAAGTTTGACTATACATTGGGTTACGAACTTCTAAATCCAAATTAAAAGTAATTTTATCAAGTAAAGTTTCAACCCCCGATATATTTAAACAAGGGTTTAAAGCAGCGGCACATGTAATAACAGAAGGCATTTCTTTAAAATACTTTATAAGTTTTTCTTTCATTGGGGGTATCATATCGGTATAGGGTCTACCCCTACACGACATTTCATTTAATTTTGAAGTCATTAAATAAATTTGGTGAAGTACTAACGGACTCGTTGGGTAGTAAACTCCAGAAAGACACGTAGTTGCGTTTTTAAATATTTGAAGCATTTTTGTTACTTCTTCGATAATGGCCCAACCCGATGGATAGTAAGAATTTGCCTTTCCCTGACTTACCAAACTATTATAAAAGGCTATTAAACTTTCTTTTTGTTCAATAGCCTTTTCAAACACGTTACAAGTGGAATTCCATCGTGTTGGTACGTCCCAATTCGGGCCTAAACATTTAGTATTTGAGTCTTTACAAAACTTGCGATATTTAGTATATCTTTGATTATTGCTAAAAATATGACGTAACATTCTTTTAAAACAATGTTTAACAGTTTTAATCGTTTTTAAACCGTCTTGAACGGCTAAGTTTATGATGTGCGCAACACATCGACTATGAAAAAACACACCCTCACACATTGGTTTATATTTTAATTTCAAATGATCTATCGTAAGAGTGTTATTTGACGCATTATCAAAAGATATAGAAAATATTTTATTTTCTAATTTATACGTTTAAATAACTTTATCAATAAGATAAAAAATGTTTTGGCCGGTGTGAGGATAATCAAACAATTCAAACGCAATCGTACGTTTCATCATTTGCCACGAATCAGGTTCAACCCAATGGGCGGTGACACAAATGTACGAGTCCGGTGAACCGTGAGGTGTCGACCAAACATTACTAGTTAAGTTAACACCGGTTTGTAAATTTTCAAAATAAGATATTAATTCATTTTTAGCTTTTTTCACATTTTTAAACAATCTCTTCGAATAGTAGCACGACTTACATTGGTGTAACGTGGTTGGAGAGTTCGTTGAATAAGTCGAGTCAAACGTTCGTTGTCGAAATGTTTGAATGGCAAGCTTTCTTGAATTACAAAATGTGCCATTTGTTCCCGAACCGCATCAACGTTATAAGCTCAAATATTTCCTTCGTTTGTCATCGAAGCTTGACCTTGAGAAGGTTCACCTTTTAACGCTTTACAATATTTATTTGAAACATGGTTTTCAACGTTGTGTTCGCATCTTTTTTGAAAAACTTATGACAAAACTTGCAACGAGCCTTGTTTGGACCGCTAGCCATTTGACATAAATCGTAATTGCACCATATTTCGGGGTTCCTATTCGTAGGAAGGATTGCTACCACCACGTTGCTTGAAGACGCTTCACAACCAACGGATGATTGAGCACTTGATGAAGCCATTTGAGAGATTTTTTTATGAGAGCGTTTAAAACGAAAGTATTTGTGAGAACGTTTTTGAGATTTTTGAGAGTAGAGAGTGTTATAAGTTGTTGTGATTCAACCAAAACATCAAATACATATATATATACTAACTTAGTGGGGGTATAATGGTAAAAAACATCAAAAAACGGTCAAAAAATGAAAAAAAAGGCTATATAGCCGTTAGCCAACGGTAACCGGTTTGGAAAACCGGGTTTAAAACCGGTTTGGAAAACCGGGTTTAAAACCGGTTTGAAAACCGGGTTGAGAAACCGGTTTGGAACCGGGTTGGAAAACCGGTTTGCGACCGATTTGGAAATCGGTTTTGAACCGGATCGGGTTGGAAACCGGTTGTAAATTCGAAATGGAAAACCGGGGGAGGAACCGGTGGTTCGGGCCGGTTTCGGACCGGTTTGGGCCAAACCGGTTTGGGCCCCAAATCGGTTTCGGTTTTTCTGGCCGAACCGGTTTCCGAACCGGTTTTTTTGGCCACCTCTAATTGTCACTAAACAATTTTGGTGGAGAGCAGGGAGGGAGAGCGCATTGTAGTGAAGCAATGGTACTAATAGTTAGCCTTGAAATGGAAGAAATAATAGATTGTCATTTTAAGACTTGAAACATAAGTTCTCTCTGGTGAACCCATAATAGTTAGAAGAGAAAAGTACACGAAAATCCTTCCAAATACGCTTTTTAGTATGTAGTTACTTGAAAAGTAGTCGAGACATGTAGTTGTAGACGGTGATCTAGAGTGACATGAATGTAGAGAATAATCTGCTTGAAATCCTTGAAATGTGGCTCTCGAGGAACATGTATGTATAAACTTTGAAACTACACAAATTGTCTAGTGAACATGACTAATAAGAACTAGTTAAATTGTAATAAAAGAGGGGTCCTCAGTCAACTTCTGTAAGGATATACTCACATACATAGTGAGACTTAGGGTATGACTTTGTTGTATACTTGTATGATCTAAAATATTAGAGAGCATACATTGTTTTTGAAAAAAAATATATAAATATTTTTAATCTATGATAATGAGTTCAGTAGCAATAACGCTCAAAGGTAAAGAAGTAGGCTCAAAATACCTATGAAAATTAAAAACAAGTATGATGATGATTGATGAAGCGACACAACATGAATTTTTTTAATGTTAAATATGAAATGGGGAATTCTGCACACACCGCGTTTTTCTGGGTAAAACTGATTCAAACGGTCACGGTTAGGCCTCCCTGTGACCGTTTGATCGGGTGTCAGACCTAACTGTCACGGTGCGGCCTAACCGTGACAGTTAGATCTGGGGATCCGATGCCCAATGATTGGGTATGTAATTAATAGGGAATTGATTAGGGTTAAGAGGCTATATGTCACGGTTTGGCCAAACCGTGACATATTGCCCATATTTTCTATATTTTTTTAATCATATCACTTTGTTTTTATTTTTATTTTTATTTTATCACTCGTTTAACCTAATCGTAACTCACAAGTTTGTGTTTTGTGTTTATTAATAATTTATCTTATTACAAGAATATATTTATTATTGATGTGACGGTTTTGTGTTTAATTTGTTTACGAGTTTGTAAAAATCGGTTATCATTATACAAACATATTGTATATATTTTCTAAATTTGAGTAATCATACTAGTTTGTATTTATTTTTATTTTATCACACGGTTAACCTAATCGTAACATACGTGTTTGTGTTTTGTGTTTATTATTAATTTATCATATTACAATTAATTTTATGTTTAATTATTTATTACACAAGTTGGTTGTTATTATTTTATCACATGGTTAACCTAATCGTAAAAATCAGTTGTTATCAAACATATACAATTAACATTATCAATATTACAAATATAAAACAAACAAACAAAGAAACACAACCAAACAAACACAACCAAATATACAAGTCATAATAACTGAAACTGCATATATATATATATACAACGAGTTTTTACATACAAAATAAATAAAATACAAACAAAATACCTATCTAATCCATCATCCCCGGATCGCTGCCCTGACCAGACCCGCCCGCACCAGATGGGTCAGCACCGTCATGGTCTAAGTGCTGTCGGGGAACCTCCGAACGATCCTCATCCCAGTGGCGGTGGTCCGGCCGGCCACGCGCACAGGAGTCGGAGGTAGCGGGAGCTGGGACATGGCATGCGCGTACCCCAAGCCCCGAGCGATCCGGGAAACGATGTTCCCGCCCACCAACGCCCCTCGCGACTGCCGGTGATAATAACAAGCAAAATAATCAGCAAGGGCATGCGCGAGGTGGCAGTGTCGGTGTGTGACTACACACCGAAGAAAGAAAAGGTCGGCGGCGTTGACCCTGTCGGTCCCCGCCCCACGACCGGCGACAGACGTGGCGATGAGTTGGTGAATGTATCTATACAAAGGGTCTCGTATATGAGAGGACCTCGTATCACCACCGTACGGTCCGTCGCCAATGGCAGGCCACCAGACCTGATCGGAGTCGTCGGCCCCGCGGATCAAGGCCGCGGTGTACATCGGCTGTCGGACCTCCACCTCCGTGTAGAGGCCGCTGACGATAGCGAACCGCGTAAGTGACATGCGGTGGAGGGACCCGAACAACCGGAAAGCAACCTCCGCGGGCGCCCGACCGTCCGCTATGTCGTCCTCGTCCAGCTCGGCAAGTCCCTGCTCACGTGGACGGAATATGAAGGTGCAGTAGAACTCCACAGTCAGCTATCGATGGGCGGGGTCGCCCCTCCGGAACAGCTGCTCCCACGGGCCGTCCTCGCCGATAATCTCAAAAAAACGGTCGCGCTCTCCAATGAGCTGTAAGAAGTCCTCCGACAGGACGGTCCCCGGTGCCGGCAATCGTGCTCTCAGGGTCCTGAACCGCTCGTACGGTGTAGTCCCCTGCTCGAACTGCAGCGTCGGGCAGTCATCAATGTCGGGGATAAAAGCATCGTCGGCATCCATATCTGCGAAAAAAAACGTATTTATCATTATTTACAATGTTTATAAAATTAATGGTTAACGGTTAATTATTATTATTATATTATTGGTATTATTATTAATATTACTATAATTATTATTACTATTATTATTATTACTATTATTATTATTATTATTATTATTATTATTACTATTAGTATTATTATTATTATTACTGTTATTATTATTATTACTATTACTATTATTATTATTACTATTATTATTATTATTACTATTATTATTATTATTACTATTATTATTATTATTATTTATTATTACTATTAATATTATAACTATTATTATTATTATTATTTACTATTTCTATTATTATTATTTCTATTATTACTATTACTATTATAACTATTATTATTATTATTATTATTATTATTTACTATTATTATTATTATTATTATTATTATTATTATTATTATTATTATATTACTACTACTACTACTATTACTATTATAACTATTATTATTATTATTATTATTTAACTATTATTATTATTATTATTATTATTTATTATTACTATTACTATTATAACTATTATTATTATTATTATTTACTATTTCTATTATTATTATTTCTATTATTACTATTACTATTATAACTATTATTATTATTATTATTTACTATTATTATTATTATTATTATTATTGTTACTACTGCTATTACTATTATAACTATTTTTATTATTATTATTTAACTATTATTATTATTATTATTTATTATTACTATTACTATTATAACTATTATATTATTATTATTTACTATTAGCATTATTATTATTACTATTACTATTATTATTATAACTATTATTATTATTATTTATTATTATTTCTAATAATAATAATAAACCGTCGACAAACTACGCTACACATACGGGAAAACCTATCAAATCTATAAGGGAAAACCTATCATATCTATTTGGGAAAACCTATCAAATCTATTTGGGAAAATCTATCAAATCTATGTTTACCTCTATGGTTTAAGGTTGTAAATTACGTACCGAAACTGATAATGTAGCGGCGGTGGTGGTGCGACGGCGGTGTTGCAGCGGCGGTGGTGCAGCGGCGGTGGTGCAGCGGCGGTGGTGCAGCGGCGGTGGTGCAGCGGCGGTGGTGCAGTGGCGGTGGTGGTGCGCAGATGGTGGTGCAGCGGCGGTAGTGGTGCGTAGATGGTGGTGAGCGGCGGTGGTGGTGAGCGGCGGTGGTGGTGAGCGGCGGTGGTGGTGAGCGGCGGTGGTGGTGGAAGATTTTGGATGAGCGGCGGTGGTGGTGGAAGATGGTGAGCGGCGGCGGTGGTGGTGGTGGAAGGTGGTGTCACGGGGAGGGCTCGTGGTGACGGTTTGTAGGCGGTGGTGGTGAAATGTTTGTGATTGTGGTGAATGTGGTGGTGAAATGGTTGTGGTTGTGGTGAATGTGTGGTGAAATGGGGGTATGCGAACGGTTAAAGATGAAACCAGTAACCACAAGGTCATGGTTTGGCCTCCAGGTGACCTCTTACAGACACGAGGTCACGGTTTGGCCCCCACGTGACCTCTTACACACACGGTGCTCGAGGGGCAGGTGCACTAATCGAGGGTATGGCAACAGAGGAGTGGTGTGGGCTCGAAACCCATTACCACCGGTTCAAGGAGGTATTTTTTATAAAATTATTTAATTAGTAAAATTTTAAAAAATCAGGCAAACGGTCATGGTTTGCCCTAACCGTGATCTTTTGCCAAGCCCTAACCGTGACCTTTTACAGTTGCCATGCGCCCGAACAAGTGTCATGCGCCTGAAAAGAGGTCACGGTTAGACCTAACCGTGACCGTTGCCAAACCCTAAACGTCATGGTTTGGTCAAACCGTGACAGTTTATCCTCCTATTTGATTTAGTGTTTTATTATTATTACTATTATTATTAATATTATTAATATTATTAATATTATTAATATTAATATTATTATTATTATTATTATTATTATTATTATTATTGTTGTTGTTGTTGTTGTTGTTGTTGTTTTGTTGTTGTTGTTATTGTTATTATTATTATTTATCATTATTGTTATTATTATTAAAGTTTATTTTGTAGTTTCTGGATACACAAAATAATACTATTATTATTATTATTATTATTATTATTATTATTATTATTATTAACTTTAAAATTATTACTATTATTATTAACTTTAAAATTATTACTATTATTATTTCTTCTATTATTATTATTATTATTATTATTATTATTATTATTATTATTTCTATTATTATTATTATTATCATTATTATTATTATTTCTATTATTACTATTATTTTTATCATCATCATCATCATCATCATCATCATCATCATCATCATCATCATCATCATCATCATCATCATCATCATCATCATCATCATCATCATCATCATCATCATCATCATCATCAAATAAAGGGATCTTCATTAATATGATAAAGTATCGGACAATGATAACTTACAGGAGGCATTGGTGCCTCTTTGACGATCCGTTATTCTAACGTAATTATTTATACGATCCTCATACATATTTTGCCATTCTAGTGCTTGTTGATATGCAAATCTCGGCCAATGATAGCTCACACTGGGCATTGGGTAATCCCCTTCCAATTCTATGCAAAAAAAGTGATCTTGGTTAATATGAGCAAGTGCGACAACTGGATAGGTGAATAATGGCTCTGGGGCTGTTCTCAGCGGGAACCATGTCTGGCTGCCAAATGAAGAAATAAGATGCATAATACAACTGAATGTTTCCGCAATTACGAGTCCATGGGCCGGAAAAGTTAGCCAATGGGTATCGGGTGCTGGTTGAGTCGTGCCAAACCAATTTAAGCTATTACAAACAGAATCATAATAGCCAGGCATCTCGCGGTTCAAATTGCTCCGCCAATACCACATGTTTCTGTCCATCTCCGACAACATTTGACGCCTAACCCATTCCCATTCATTTTGCTTTTTCCCTAAAGCCACAACGATCGCCCGAAAACCACAGTTACCATCAGGCCGCACATCTTTTATAGTCGAAACATACCGGTGAATCCACTGGGATAGCTGATCCTTAAACTTCATAACTTTTATCATGTCCTTTGGTTTCAATATTAAAGGAAACCCTAGGGCAGCTCCCGTAATCGGTACATTTGAAGCAGCTTTTGCCTGATTAGAACGGTCGTTGGGCATTTTAAACTGAGGGGTATATGAGCTATGCCTCGCCGAGTCAGGCATAGTTTGTTGTGAGCAAGTATAGGAGCTGTGTCTAGCAGCTTCATACTGTGATGTATTGGAGTCCGCTCTTCTTTGTTGCTCCTTAATATTTGGACAACCACGTCGGTCATGACGCACCTCAGGCTCTTTAAGTTTTGACTTGCTTTTAAACAAAGAGTCAAATAATTTGTTAAACAATTTTTTCTTTACTTGAGGATTGGGAGACGACATAACCTTTTGTTTCAAGTCATCAAATTTCACATCGTAGTCGGGTTCTGGCGGCGCGACGTATGCTGGCTCGAAATCAAGCTTCCTCCAGTGTGGATCTACCGCATCGAGTGGAATACTTGTGACTGGATTTAAAGGTTAAATTATTAGTGAAAAATATGCAATCGTGTGACAACAATAAAAAAATGTATTAAGAAAAATATAACCTTCTCGGGTGTATATCTCCAAACGACAAGCACATGGCAAGCCCATGGACGTGAACAACTGGTGTCCACATGAACCCCCAGACTCCTAAATCATTTCTATTTTTGTCAACTCTGATTCAAGAAGGCTAAGGCAAAAACGGATACTTTATAATGTAATTTTGAAAACAATGACAGTCGATGGTCTTTTTTAATCTTCACACGGGACACCTCGAATGTTTTACGAATTTCAATCTCCTGGCCGCACACGAGGTCACAAACATATCCGACAAGTGTGTGCAACGTATTATTGGTCCCTGTGAGGTAACTCTTGAAGTTGGCATGTTAGCCCTCAACCCTATTAGTTGTAAATTCACCAAAGTTAAGGCGGTCGTACATCCAACAACTAACAATTTTCTCTTTGTACGGCACCAACTAATTATTCCAAATATATTCCCATACCCCAGAAAGAAATAACAAATTTTATAAAATGAACAAATAAATTATTAGAGTAAAAATAACTATGAAATTCTTACCACGTTTTTTATCTTCATTTAACTTTTCTTCCATCTTCCTACAATTGTAATCGTACAATGCCACTGTGAGAGACGAACACAAGGTCTTCTACCAGTATGAAAAATCCTTCCACATGTCGGTTTTGAAAAGGATATTCCACCGTCTTTTGATATTCTCCCTAACGTACCACCTGCATAGGTTTTTAGTAGCACTCGGGAACACTGTGTCACACGCGCTCATCAGGGCCAGGTCCCTGTCTGTGACAATAACGCGGGGCTCCACACACCCATCGAGCATATCTCTGATCCGCTCCAGTACCCATGTGAAGTTGTCTTGCCGTTCCCTCGATATAAATGCATGCGCAATACAAAACGACTTCGGCGTCGACGTAACGCCAATAACCTGAACAAACGGAATGTTGTACATGTTGGTCTTGTACGTCGTGTCTATCAACATCACGTGCGAGAATGCGCGCCACATTTTATACGAAGTAGGATGACAAAAGAAAACATCTTCCACGGCCTTAGTAGTTGCATTCGTTCGTATTTCATACACGAACTCTTTAGATTGTAGCAGGTTTTCAAGTTCCTGCATTGGTGTCATGCCTTTTCTCCCCTCAGCCCTAAACTTCGACGTCAGATTGTATATGTCTTGAACAACACAGACGCTGTGGGAAAGTGCTCCCTTACGGCTGAATGGATATGTCGTGGCCGCACGTGCTGTCTGTGTAACTTCTCGAAAAGATCAATTTCTTCGGCGGTCATCTTCCTAAGATGCCCGTGGCCCTCCTCGTACACAACAGGATCGTGGTTGTGAGTCTCGTTTCTCACCTCTAACATCCAACTGTCACTCTTTCCTACGTACTTCCCTACGAGTTTAAAGGGACATCCTTTCTTTATGCTCCCAGTACGTCTACTTGTGCCAGTGAATTTAGGTTCACCACTACGATTGCGTAATAGTTCCACATCCTTTTTTCGTGACCGACCCACCATAATGACGCACCCATGCTCGCGTTCTCTAATTTTAGCCCACTTCTCCAAGTCTTCACGAGAATCAAAATACTGAAAAAATGATAAAGCTATACATAAAAAACAATATATAAAACAAATAAAAAAATAAAATAAACAAAAGAATAAAAACTCTTCGTACTTTATTGGTTTTATAAGAAACCGTAGCCTTTCTTATCCGATCCTCATCCCCATCATGCTCCGCTGTGTCCCCATGGTTTTCTTTGAGGTGAACCGAACCGTCACTCTCATCTGTGTCATTCCCATTAAAAGTATCCGACACATGTGTAATTTCTAGTTCTGACTGGTACGGGGAATGTTCGTAATCCAGCTCTGTTTGTAAGTGGTACGTGTTCGGGGCATGCCCGTAAGAATTGCAAGGGGGATATCTGTACCCTTCACCGTAACCTGTCGGTCCAAATAAAGAGTTGTACGCCTCTTGAGCAAATGTGTTCGACGGGTTGGTTTCCTCCTCCCCCCACGGAGGGTGACTCCCGTATACGTAATATTAGTAAAAAGATAATGGTTAGATATTTCAAATAATAATTTATAATAAAACATATACTAGTTCAACCTGGTCGAATCTTCGATATTTGGCACCTCATTCAAATCTGGAAGCTTCGGCTTTTGATAATGATCTCCCGAACCCGACATTATTTTCGAATTAACGTGTTTTTGGAATGACGAAGGCTGAAAAATCTCGAGTGTTGGATGGATGAAAGCTCAAATAGCTTATGATGAAAGAATTTCAAGTGGTAGATTAAACGGCGAGTGTGGAAAGCTGAAAGGTATTTAAGGTGAAAATCTGGTGCACAAACCGTCACGGTTTGGCCTCCACGTGACGGTTCGTGGCGCGAATCCCGGCCCTTTTGTCAACATCACGGTCTACCTCGTACCTTAAACTGAACCTCGTACCCTAGAGGTCACGGTTAGGCCAAACCGTGACGGTTTGGTGACCGGTTTTTCAACTTTTTCAGGCCATTTGTCGTTTTGTTGTCACGGGGTGTCGGAAGACAGACACAGAAACCGTGACCGCAAGACCTTGCGGTCACGGTTGGGCATCAAAACGTGACCGCAAGCCCTAACCGTGACCGTTTGGCCCGGCCTACCCCCAAAAACCCCTGCGGTGTCCCCAGCACCACCCTATGAAAAAGGAGAACTTGAGATATAATTGGCTTTCAATGACAATGACTTTTGATTTGGTCAACACATGTTTTGTTTCTTTTGCATTTGCCCCTCCCCCACCCTCCACCCACACACACACACACACACACGTGTTAAGCAAGAAAGAAGAGGGGGGAGGGGGGTTGCTCATCGTATTTGCACCGGTGTTTTTGGTAGTAAGAGAAAGTTTCTCCGCTTTCGCCGCCCTCTTCCCCGTTCAGCACCGCCACCTACACCGTCGCAGCCATGGGAGAAACCGCCACCATCCGGGTGGTTACGATGGTCGATATTTTGTTTGGCCGCCCTGTAACATTGTCGCTACTATGATGGTGGATGTTCTGTCTTGTCGTCGGCGACTATGGTAACCGTTGGCCACCCTGTTGCTGCTGATGTCGACTTTGGTGATAGTTGTCATGGAAGTTGGGGTTGGAGATGGTGTTGACACCGGTTGCCGCTCTGCCCCCCGTTTTAGGTTGAGATGGGATGGCGACGGCGACGACGGGGATGGTGGTCGTACGACCACCTCTGTTGTCTCTTCCCTTCACGATCTGACGGTGATCCTATTAGGGTTTTCTGATTTGGTCGTTCGCCGTCGCTCTGGCTTTCTTCGGTTGAGCATTCCGATGTTATTTACCGTGCCAACCCTTATAGTCCTTGCGCTTGTCGATGATGATGACCGATGGCTCCTCTAAGACATCATATTGGTGCCTCTGGGTTGAACTATGGTCCAGAACCCTAGCCGATGTGTCTGATCTTGAATGTTTTCTAGTTTATCTTTGGTCTATGAAGCTGCTCTATGAAGTTGGTGTGTTGTGTTGTTGGCGATGTAATGAGTATTCATTCATGTGAGGCTTTGTTATTTGATCGGCTTTCTGTGTTGTATTTCTCTATTTCTATGTGTCGATGATGATGAACATTGTTCGTCTGAGACCTTCCACTGTTTTGGTACCTCAACGGCTATGATTTAGAGGAAAAATGGTGTCGGTTGTCTTGGCTTGGCAATCGTTAATGGTATGCAGCTACAACTGAACATTGCTGTTGTAAAATCCGATGTGTTTATGATGTTGAGCTCATCTTAGACATTTTGTGCTAAGACTGATTATTGTGAAAAAATTAAGTCCGTTGCTTTAGCTTGGCATACTTTTATAGTCTGCAGCCGTAACTAGATATTTGTTCTGAGCCTTATTAAACTCTTATCATTATCATATCATCATGTATGGTTCTTTATAATTATGATTATAATGTAGGGGTTTGATATGGTAATTGTATTGTTTATGCAGTAGTAAATGGTCAGTATGTATATGGTTGTGATGATATGTCTGAGCCTCTGTTAACTAATCGACATCCTCATGATTGAACTCGCCGCGAAGCGCGAGCGGAAAACCAACTAGTTATAAAAAAGAAAACAACCCGTGCACATGCGTTAATGGTCAAGTGTATGAACGGTGTCTCTAGAAACCTAGGCATTTTCATTTATTAACTTGAAAATTTATGAAGAATGGCTTCCTTTCACCTCGATAATCCAATTTAATGTGAAAATGCCCTTATTTATCACAGGAAAAATATATGCAACATTATAAATAATCTTTTGGTTTATTAGACCATCACTAAACCAACAATAAAAATAAGAGAATTACATAAACGGTATCTTTGGTTTGTTCAAAATAACAGGTTTGGATACTAAGAGTTTAAGTAACAGTATGGGGTATCATGTTTTTAATATTGTAATGAGATTGGATATTAAGACCAACTGATGTCAATTTTTCTGTTAAATTTAATTAAAATAACCAAAATACCCTTTGAGAAACTATTTTGTAATTTTATTAATTCAGGGACCATTTATGTAATTGCCTATACAACTCCAACCCACCCTTCCATTATCGTACCCCTTTCTCAGACAATCACCCACCGGTCAATCCACTACTGTCACCACACACCGTTCAATCAACCACTGTCACCATCCACCACCCACCATTCAATCCACCACTGTCGTCGCGCACCACCCACTGTTCAATCCACCACCACCGTTCCACCACCATTCAATCCACCATCGCCGTTCCACCACCGTTCAATCCACCACCTTCGTTCCACCACCCTTCAATCCACCACCGTCGTCGTCCAACACCATTCCATCCACCACCATAGCCGGCCACCACTATTCAATCCACCATCGTCAGTGCCCATTCCCATTTAATACCATCAACACCATTCAATCCTCCACCACCTCCACCCTAAATCATCACCGAAAACCCTAAAATCGTTAAAGGGGAAAATATCAGTCACCATCACCACCATCTCCGGCTGCTCGGGTGATATCGTCATCATCTTCTGAAGCGATTGAACAACATTAAGGAAGAAGGGGATAGAGATGGTTCAACGGCTGGCAACAATGGGGGAAGATTGAACAACGATGTCGATTGACGAAAGGGGAGAAGGCGACAGTGGCTATGTTTAGAGTTTTACAAGGCGGGGGAGGTGGTTCAATGCTTGCCGATGGTGGTGGCGACAGGTGGATTGGAGATTAGGGTTTTACAAGGAAAGGAAAGAAGGATTTGGTGATGATGGCGGATTGTGATGATAATAAGGGTATCAGAGATGGCCGATGGTGATGAATAATGGTGAAGCGGTGGTGGGCGGGTGGAGATGGCTTATCAACGATGTGTATGTGTGTGTAATTATAAAAATATGTTATTTTAATTAAATTACACAAATAGTACCTCTAATTTAGATAAATTGCCCTACAATGTGAGAAGACTAAAGTGCCTTTATACTTAATAGAAAATTTAACGTCTGTTAATGTTAATACTTAAACTTGTTATAAAATTAAAAGTGAGTACTTAAATCTATTACTTTTTTTTTTGCTTACAACCTAAACCTATTACTTTAAATAAACCACAAGGACCATTTATGTAATTAACTCTAAAAATAACTATCATCGGCTCAAAGATGGGTAGGGCTGTACAAAAAGTTCGTGTCTCGAAGTTCGCTCGAAGTTCGCTCGAGAAAATCTCGAAAAAAGCTCGGCTCGAAAAAAGCTCGATTCTAAACGAGCCGGCTCGGCTCGGCTCGAATTCTAAGCGAGCCGAACTCGAGCTAGGGTTAGCTCGGTTCGAGCTCGGCTCGTGGCTCGGTTCGTTGGCTCGGCTCGTGACTCGGTGCATATAATATATGTGTATATATATATTTTATTGTATAATAATAATAATCATTATTATTACTATACTACTATTATTATTATTTTTATATTAGGATTTTAAAAATGTTTTCTTAAAATAAAAATAGATTATTTTTATAAACATTAAGTATTTTATTTAAAAAATATATAACTTAACAGTAAATTGTTTATATTCAAAATAATGATCTTTGTTTCCCTTAATACGAAGTTCCCAACAAAAGATAAAAACTCTAATATATATTTTTGTATTTTATATAAATTAATGTGAAAAATAAAATAAAAAAAAATAAATCGAGCCGGCTCGAACGAGCCACGAGCTGGCTCGAGCTTTTCACGAGCCGAACTCGAGCCGGTGTTTTGAGCTCGTTAGAAATTTTCGAGCCGGCTCGGCTCGGCTCGATAAGCTTCGAGCTCGAACTCGAGCCCATCCTGGCTCGGCTCGGCTCGGCTCGTTTACAGCCCTAAAGATGGGTCTAGGGTTGTTTATGAGCCGAGCCGAGCCGAGCCAGGATTAGCTCGGACTTGACTCGAATTATAAACCGAGCCAGCTCGGCTCGGCTCGGATTTACAACCGAGCTAAAAAGTAGAGCTCGAACTCGGCTTGGTTTTAAACCGAGCTGACTCGGCTCGGTTTTGTTTGGCTCGGTTTTAAAAGAAAATTTAATACACCTCTCTCAAGATATACCTGACCCAAATCACAGATTCGTAGGTAGGCAAGCACCGAACTTGTCGACTCGTCGTCAGCTAACTTGTCGATGATTGAGGGCTAGGCAAGCAGGCGACGGCCGAGGGCGTAGCTGAGTGGTGACTACGTGAGACCGGTGAGTAGGTGAGTGGTGACTGCCGTGGGCGACTGGCCGACCAGGCGCTGAGCGGTGGCCGGTGGGGAGGGAGTGATGGCCGGCTGCTCGAGGGAGAGTGGGACTGTGGGAGACGGGAGTGGAGTTAGGGTTTTCAAACTTCAATTTCAACAGGTTGTGGAATGTGGATGTACGTTTTCAACATTTGAGTTTTTGAGGTTTTGAATTTTGATTAGGTTAGCGCTATTATAATAATATTATAATAGCTAAGAAATTAGATAATAATTATGGTAAATACATAAGCTGCATAAGAATAACCAAGAACGGCCTTACGTTTTTAAATTATATATAATATTATAATAATATTATATATAAATATTATATATATACATATATATATACACATACATACATATATATATATATTACATATTTAGTCGAGCCAGTAAACGAGCCAACGAGCGAGCCAACGAGCGAGCCGCCCTTGGCTCGGACTCGGCTCGTTTACAATTCGAGCCGGCTCGGCTCGGCTCGTTTATAAACCGAGCCAATTCGAGCGGGCTTTTTTCGAGCTTTTTCCGAGTGAGCTCCGAGCGAGCCGCGAGCTTTTTGAACAGCCCTAGATGGGTCAGATAAAATATTGGCTCGAGGCCAGTGATACTATGACCAAGTGTAATGTCCCCATGTGGGTTTGACATCTATGGGCTCGAACCATTAGGTCACATAAGGACTGGACTCAAGCCCGATAGATTATAATGTATCCTGTATATTATCCATCCGATATGTACAAAATCTATCTACTCTAATAAAAGAATGTTATGAGTTACCACTTGTCACAATATTAGACTTTCTAAGCCTAATTTTCTCACTTCTCTCTCATAGTAAATATTTACATTAACTACTAATTATATTATTTAATTTTTTTAGATTAAAATAGTTCTTAATAAATTAAAAAAAAAGTTCTTTTTATAAATGTAATTTCTAAAGGAAAGTTTTTATATAACATAAGTACTTTTTAAAATACAAAATATTTAAAATCAATGTTTCTAGAAATTAATTTTTTTATGAATCATAAAAATTTAAATTCAAAGTTATAATAAGAAATTTTTAAAAATGACATTTTTTAAAATGTTTTGATTTAAAACAGATTTTTTAAATTTTTTAGATAAAAAAATTAAAACAAAAGTTCAAAGAAAACAATATTATTGTTTTATTACTTAAAGTCTTTACTTATACGTAATTTCAATCATATCATATTTTAAAATATCATATTATAATTAATAATTTTTTATTACTAATAATTTAATATTTTATTTATTCAAACCGTGTAATAAACGGATACTAACCTAGTAAAATATATACAACATATTAATAACAAAAACTAAAAGTTAACGGCCTAACTGTACAATGAGCCGACTAGCGGGCAAACACATTATATGATTGCATGCATCACTGCATCCTCGCAGTCAGAAATGTCACATGAAAAAGAACCCTAACAACTTCTCCCAAACAACGTGTACATCAATCTTTATATCTTCGAAAGATTTATATTACATCTGAACCCCAATCCAAAAGCCAACATGGCAACATGTTTGGCACAACATTAGCAACCGCACGATATTTATCCTTAACACAGGGTTGGATAATAGCTTAGCATTTCAAAGATCATGAAAAAAGTTCTCTCCCAAACAAGAAGCAAGAAACGATAGTCGAGTACATACCAACTCTCCCCAGTCCCCTCTTAGAATGTGCTTGAGATCAATGAAGTATGGATTTTGAGGATCATGTATGTACAAAAAATTTTTGAAAACCTCATTTGTTTCCGTGGCATTTTCGTCTGTTGAAGTGGCCTGTCTAGAGTGGCATAACATTGTTCATAGCTATTCATCATATAAGGCAAGCATTGTGTGTATCATATTGTCTTGTTATTTCAATCATCACAGTAAGAACTTCAGTCCCACCACAAAAAAATATGATAAAGCATACAAGTTAACAATAAAACAGCTTTCAAGTTTGTTATTGTCAAATAAACTGAACCTGGGCATAATCTTAGAAACAATGCCCCTGATGATCCAGTAAATACTCAATCAACTAAAAGCAAAATACAAACGACCAAGTTTCAGTAGAGTCAAAGCAAGTATAAATCTTGATATGTAAGGAGCACATACTTGTTATTACCATGGTTATCTTGAAGTCTGATCACTTCTTCTTCCCAGGTTTCTTCACATTTTGTTGTTTTTGTGGTTTACGTGCTCGTGTAAGTGCAAATTCTCCCAATTTGTGTCCTACCATAGCATCTTTAATTTGAATTGGGCGATGGCGCTTTCCATTATGAATAGCAATACGATGTCCAACCATTTCAGGAATAATCATAGATGCCCGTGACCAAGATTTTATGACGTGTTTCTCACCAGTTGCATTAAGCTTGGTTATCATTTTCTTCAGATGATTAGCTACAAATGGGAACCTGTTTATAAGTGGTGCCATTGACAAACAAGCTTGTGTCTTTCTGTATCAGAGATCTTTTCCACAAACACCTGAACTGCAAATCGCTGGTTAGGGCAAACGAAACGTCAAAGATGAAAAACATGATTCACAAAACAAACAATGTCTTCAACCAGAGCATGAGATCGCAAGAACACTGGCTAAACACAAGTAATTACAAGCATCATATCAGTTCTCATTATGAAAGTAATTACTCCAGTGAAGAGCATGAGAAAGATGGATACATCCATTATACCAAACAAATCAACCCTAGCTTGAAAACAAGATACTCGAAAGTCAAAATTACAAAACGAATCGATGTGTTTTGAGCAATAGAAGCTCTTGAATGCGCTATAAACAATGGATCAATATCAAAATCTCCTTAAGGAATACTCAATGTACAAAAGATTAACGAATCGCAGATCCAATTCACCTTTGAGAATGTAAACTAATAATAAAACATCACAATAACAGAACACAGCAACAACTAAGAATATCTTCTGGAGATCAAACCAATGCAGAAATGAAAATCCATTTGAAGCAAATGATGCTGACCTTAGATAGTAGACTGAAGGATGCGATAATTTGGAGATCTCAAGAGGGAAGAAGAGATGATTGGCCTAGGGTTTTAGAAATAACGATGTTCTTGATCAAAGGGTTCGATTCGCACTCGTGTATCAAAACTATTAAAAAAAACCTTCAAGTTCTACCAAACGTTTTTGTATATTTATCAATAAGATTAATAATATATATAGCGCAGCGTAATAATAATTAATACCAAAAGTGAACATAACGGTATTTGGGTTACAAATCATATAAATACAGATATATAATTTTCTACTAATGAGATATGATATGCCTTGGCGGTTAATAATTAACCGTTTAAGACATAGAGGGTCAACGATTAGATGCTAGATTGAACGAACTGAACGGGAATGTGGGGACCAAGTCACGGTTGCAAGGGACGTGATTAGGGCCTCGAGTCTTGATAGTGTTTCATAGGAAGACGACAACAAAAAAAGCAGTAAAAATGGGTGTTGCAGTGATTTACAATTGTTTGAAAGAAAGAGGAGCGGCAGCCATGGGTCTTTGTTGTGTACGGTGGTGCACAAGTAAATTAAAAATGTATGTAACTCTAATTATCAACTTTTGTGCATAATGTGTAGTACTATATGCTTTGTTTGTTATACATTATGTACAACCTTTTAGTGCAACCACCCATCTCCATCTTGGTCTTCTCACTTCTTTCAAACAATAGAGAAGGTTCGGGTAGTCCGACTGGAGTTGAGAATGTTTATTTAGGGTTTAGATTCCCATTCCTCTCCGTCATTGTCGGTTGATCACCCTTTGTTGACTACTTTAGTTCGATTTAACCCCTATGTAGGTATGTTAGTTTGCCGTAGTTTTTGGGCATTTTGTATTTTTGCGTTTAAGTTTTCTCACCTTGCATTAACAGTCTCTATTAGTAAACCTTCGGTTTTTACATGTTCGCTAATGATTTTCAACTTATAGTGCGCCAACGATTGTTTGGTGGCCTTCTAGAGATGTTTATATTCAGTTAGGGTTTCTGATTTCAACCTTCTTGCATTAGTGTTCATATGGGTGATTTAATACATATGTATTAATTATTTGGGCAAAAATGAATTAAAATGGTTAATTTTTTAAATTTTTAAGTATTACTTTTCATATGGGTGATTTAATCCATATGTAAAATTATCATTCTATACTCTTTGCATTTTTATTATAAAATATATATAGATAAATATTAAAATTATTAAACTCATAATATGCTCCTAAAAGATATTAGTATTATAGCTGATATAAATCTATAGCATATAATAAAAAAGTTTTTTAAGACACATGTCATCATTCTAATATATCAAAGGACACGCGTCATCTTTCTAGCATATTAAAAAAACCATTTTCTCGTTTCTCTCTCACAATAAATACGAAAATTATAAAAATAATTAATTTTACTTTCATTTTTTACTAAAATATGTTAAAACAAATATACTATGTGTTTCTTATATCTCACATATTAAATGATAATTATTTTAAATAAGTAAACTAAACTATTAAACATCTATAATTTAAATATTCTTATTTTAATAATTTATTAATACATACTAAATTATTTGATTTCAAACATATTTTATATTTAAATATAGAAAAATAATTTTTAATTTTATTATATATTATAACTTTTAAATATTTATTATATTTTATTTCACCAATGGCTAATCGCATCTAGAAAATAAAATGTTCATCAAACTAATAATTTTGATATGTTTTATTTATTTCACTCATGTAATACATGAGTTCTAACCTAGTATGAAGATATACATAAGTTATATACTTAAATATTTAAACAAAAATAATTCTTAATTTAAATAGTATTTAGTTATAAAATATAATTAGTAAATATAAATTTACATGTTAATTTATATTATTATAAATAAAATAAAATTTAATCAAGTGTATTAAATAATATCATATTATTAAATAATATATTAATAATGTGTATTAAATAATATAATAATTAGAATAAGTTAATTAAATAGAGGTAAAAATAAAAGTATTACATAAAACACTTGTATTCTATAATTAAAATGTTATATACATGTCTACATTTTAAATAAAATTACTATTTTATCCTTCTAATATATACTATATACTAGTATAGGTAAGCGAGTTTCACGTAACCTTCTATCTATTTTTTAAAATTATTTTGGTTAGGTAAAATACTTGTCTCTTTTTAAAGAACTGAACCTCGATGTCGATGATGACTTGAATAACAAAGGGACCTACTAAAGAGACGTCCAGAAGGATATCTAAGGGCTTTCACGGGCCGTAAGTACTGTTGGTTAATCAAATTAGTCATTCATAATATTAACGGCCCGTGTGCCCTGTTACGGTCTATCACGGTCATGACCCGTTAGCTAAGTCACGACCCGTTACTTTATTAGCTCACGACCCGTGAAGTCTTTCACGGGCATTATTTTTCAATGTTAATTATTTGACGAGACATATTATTCCTCGATTTTTCGTGTAAGTTTGTATTTATTATATTATTTGATATGACTTAATATTCCTCGATATTCGTGTTAATTATGTGACGGGATGCAATATTCCATATAAAATACTATATAAACGTTAGTTTATAAATTCATTTCATAAAATCATTTTTACGATAAATTTGAAAGATTTAACGTTACGATGTCTATTTGGGATAACAACTATTTATTCGGGTCGGAATCTAACTATTACCCCGACGAGGGTTACGGTTATTATGATGAGGGTGCTTCAAACTATTTAGGACAGTCGTGTCGAATTACGGCGGCAATGACGGGGGTGATAACGGTGGCGATAACAGCGATGATAATGACGGTTCTGGTTCCGGTAAAAGAGGTTATACGACACGAATCAGTTTATAAGATATATCATATTTAACTTTTACTTTCATTTACTAATAACTAATTATAAATATTAAAATTCACAGATTTTCTCATCTTGTGAAGAATTAGTTGATATGAAGAATTAGTTGATTGGGCAAGTAACGAAAGGCGAGAAAATGGGGTTGTTATTGTCATCAAACGTTCAAAAAGAAAGTCGAATGGTGTGGTGGTTAAAACATGGTTGAAATGTGATCGGGATGGTGTATATAAGGGAGCACCCACTATTAGAAATAGTGGCACCAAAAAAAACAAATTGTCAGTTTGAATTGTAGGGTAAGTACGAGATGAAGAGAGATGAGTGGATAATAGTTGTTGTGGACGATACTCACAACCATGAACCTGCTGAACACTTGGAAGGACATGCATACGCAATAAGGCTTACCGAAAAGGAGCTTTCTACTGTAAAGAATCTGACCGAGCAAATATTGACCCTCGAAACATTCTAGGCACGCTGAGGGAACAAAATCCCAATAACGTGTCTGCGTTACGAACCATATATAACGTTTGGTCAAAATTAAAAAGTCTATCAGAATTGGGGAAATCCCAATGCTGGTTTTTTTTCTATACTACAACCACATAAATATATTTACACACCTCACATAGATGAACCGACAAATACCGTAGACGGGATTTTTTATACATCCCACATCTCACACTTTGTGGCGTGCCTACCCACACGTGTCGATGATAGATTTCACATACAAACTAGCTTGTATAAAATGCCGTTTGTCAAATGGTTGGTGTGACATCCATCCTGAAATATTTTTCTGTTGCTCACGCATTCATTGATTATGAGCGTGAGGTCAACTTCAGATGGGTGTTAGAGTAAGTTAAAGAAACGTTGGAAGAAAAGTGTATGGAGCCCCGTGTTATACTAACTGACCGAGACCTCGCTCTGATGAAAGCGTCAGAAGAAGTTTTTCCGAATGATGTTCGATTACTTTGCAGATGGCATATTTTGAAGAATATTACTAAACATTGCAAGACGAGTTTTTCAAATGAAGAGTGGGGTGCTTTTGAGCATGTGTGGTCGGTACTTATTAACTCTGCCATGACGAACATATACGCTTATAATTACGACCACCTTGTAAGACCCCGTTCCCGGGCACCTCACAGTTGGTCATTCATCGCACATAAATCATACATTTATTCAAAACATCGCAGCGGAAATTACTTAAAACCTTTTCATATGTTAATGACAGCTTTTGCAAAATAATACAATGTAGTTAAATGTTATAAAATATCATAATTTGCATTACATCACGAAAACATCATTGTTATACAAATGGATGCCATCCCAAAAATGCTAAGTAGCTGCCCCGTGCCATTCTCAGCAACAATCGCCTGCCAACTGGAAAATACATAAAAGTCAGCGTTGCTGAGTGAGTTCTAGTTTTATAAATAAAATACTTTACTTATCATTTAAAACCGTTCTTTACTTTCATATGTGCTCATACATCATACGTACAAATAGATAATCTTATTATTGTCTTCATCATCGTTCATTAACTTTCGTTTATTCATCATTGTACGTCATCGTTATCATTCGTTATCTTCCTTACCATATTTTAGGTACATTCACTTTTATCTTCCTCACATTCCGGGCCAATGCCACGGGTGATACCCCATCGTCATGCATAAAGCAGGTGCTGGGTCGAAGTCTATAAATAGACTCCCATACATTATGCCCGGTGACCTGACCACAGTACCGGGGTAACTTCATTCGGACCAATGCCATGTGCTATACCCCACCGTCATGCATAAAGCGGGTACTGGGCCGAAGTCTATAAATAAACTCCCATACATTGTGCCCGGTGGCCTAACCACAGTATCGGGGTAACTTCATTTGGACCAATGCCATGTGCTATACCCCACCGTCATGCATAAAGCTGGTACTGGGCCGAAATCTATAAATAGACTCCCATACATTGTGCCCGGTGGCCTGACCACAGTACCGGGGTAAGCGGCAAAGATCCCATACGTATGGTCAATCACAAGGATGAGACCCCAGTGGGCATCCTTCCGGGGTAGCTAACCCACACATAGTTGAGCTAACACCCTTCATTGGGTGTGAACCTCCATACATTGCTTGCAAGACTTTTCTTACATTCGTTCGTTCATTAATGCATGTATCCATTCTTTCTTTACGTTCCACTTATCATTATCATTTACTTCCGCTTACATAATACTTTCATTCACTTCATACTCATAACATGTAAGTCACGGAATAATACATAATAGGAACATAAGGAAACACAGCATAAACATGCATAGCATCACATAATATCACATACATCATCACACATCATCATAAACATCATGCATTATCCATTCCCATACACATACACATACATAACAAGTCATCATAGAACATAACTGACCCTCCGTGGGACAATGGGGGTTCGGGGGCGGCAGCCCCTGACAGCGAGGTCCTAGGGGCAGCAGCCCCTAGTGGGGTCCAAGGGGCAGCAGCCCCTAGTGGGGTCCAAGGGGCAACACCCCTGGCTGTTAAAACCAATCTTCCTGTTAAAACCTATTAAAATCTTGGTCATTTAAATCATATATTTAGTATGCATTTTCAGCCCCAAAAATTCAGAAAAATATTTCTAAGTCTTAAGCGCATGAGCACTATGCAGGTGCATGGGCACTATGCAGGCGCATGGCCTTCTGGACGCATAGGAACACTTAGGCGCATGGGAAGGTTCTGGGAGCATGGGCACTATTAGGGTGCATGGGCCAACACTTAGTCATTCTGGGCCAATTCTAGGCGCATGTGCACTATGCAGGCGCATGAGTGCCTAGGCGCATGGGTACTGTTTGGGCGCATGGGGGACACTTAAGCAATTTTGACCGTTAGGCGCATGGGCCACTATTTAGGCGCATGGCAGCCAACTCATACTATCAATCATCATAATCAATCCCAATTCATCAGTTCATCATGTTCTAAGCTTATCACTAACATTCTAAGCATCATAACATGAACATAACCACAAATCAAACCCAAACTTACACCCACCCACATACACATTCATACATAAGCATACGAGTAACATACCCATTTTTATAAAAACGTACTTACATGTATTTCCAGCCCCAAAATCAGTTAGAACATGTAAAAAGGGGGTTCTAGAACTCACCTTATGCAACTTTGAGTGTGTCTTCCTTCAAACCCGTATGCAATAAGTTCGAACACCTAGAAACCCACCAAACACACACACCCGAACACACACACAAACACATAAGCATATAACCGAGGCTAAATCTCAACTAGAACACTTAAAACTTTGAATTCTTACCTTGAATTCAGCCTTCTTCTTGATTTTTCTTCAAAGCCTGAAAGCTTCTTTGCTTTCTCTCTCTAAAACCGATTGAGAAGAATAGTGCAGGGGAGTGTGGGCGGCCATACCCACCTTATGCACCAACTTTTATACCTTTTTGTCCTTTTGACACATTTAGCCCCTTAACTTGGGTTAAATTGTGTTTCCTTCTTTTATTCGCTTTTTATTCTTTCTTTCTCGTCTTTAAAAATATCCAGGTGTTACACGCCTTTATCGCAGATTGGTGACCAAGCATTCAAGTAAGTTTTTTAGTGTTATATATATATATATATATATATATATATATATATATGTATGTATATATATACTTAAAAATAAGTAATTTTATTTTAAATAGGAGTACTGTTGTATCTTAAAAATAACTACTTGGACCCCTACAAAGAGAGATTTGTGTTGGCATGGGTAAATGGTAATTATAACTTCGGTCAGCACACATCGAATCGAGTTGAGAGCCAGCATTATTTGTTGAAAAGTTACCTTAAAGCAACCAACAACACCCTGGATAGATTTATTCCTTTTATCAATAATATTTTAGTTACCCAGGAAATTATTATAAAAAAAGTTTACCAAAAGCAAAATCATGATTATGGTGCAGCATAATCATAAAGTGCTTCAATTGTTGTGACGTAAGGTTTCTATTGCAGCTTTAGATCTCTTAGTTGGTGAGATAAACATGATTCATCATCTAATGATATCCAAAGAATCGTGTGGCTGCCATCTTTTTACCAGCTGTGGTCTTCCGTGTGCTTGTAAATTAACAATTACTTTCAAACAGGTGGATGTTCTTTTACATTTTAAATTTTATCATGAAAACTTTTTGTATATTTAATTTAATCTATTATTTTATTGGCCAATGTATCCCGCCTGATGCCATTGATATTTTTTGGAGGAAGCTTGATTTTTCACCAGCGTATATTGTACGGGAGATTCAAGTAGATGTACATAAAGAGATGGACATGGTGACAAAACATTTACTTGTCCAACCTAAAAACGTGAAAAAATCTTTGATTAAAAATTTTAAATTGTACATATATCCTTTAAAAACTGATAAAAACCTCCTAAAGTCCAAACATATACACGGGCTCGTTCAAAAAAAGATAAGCAAAAGACACAATATTAGACCCCCTAGACATAGTTCATATGTGCAAGACAGAGAAAATTTTGAAGTTCCGCAAACATATTCAAGTTCTGCGATGAAGTCGAAACAAGGGTCTTTGCAGCGCAGTCAATCAATGTATTCCAAAATAAGAGGCAAAGACGGATTATCCCAACAGACATCTAGGTTTTCATATATCCTGGGTGACAAAGAAAATAACAATTGTTTCCGATTTAGTGATTGGATTCTATCCTTCTTTTACCCGTATATTTTAAGTGCGGATGATGTTTTAGCTGGCGGCAACTGTGGTTTTCGTGTTGTAGCACATGCATTAGACTATGGTGAAAATCACTGGCGTTTTATTCGTACGGAACTTATAGATGAGTTGGATGAAAACGATCATAGGTACGCTGCGATGTTTCACGATATAGTACAAATAAGGGAATCATTAAACTGGAACGGGTTATGTGCAGCTACAAGAAAAAACTGGATGATAGTGTCACCTTCCGCAATCCTGATTGCTAACAGGTTTCGAGTGGTTTTAATATTTATATCTACCGGTAACTCCGCTACTTTTTTCCCGTTCTGGTTATCTACTCGTGATATCAGTGAACACCATGTGATTGCGATTATTTATGTTCAGAGTAGCCATTTAATTAGGATTCGCTTAGTAGGTGACTTTCCAATGCCTCTTCCGAGCGGATATTGGATCAATTACAAAACAGAAAACGCTAATGATTGGGAGGTTATATACGGAACCGATTTCAAAAATATCTCGAACTACGGCCCACAGACACGGTTGAACAAATAGATTTAATATAGATGTTACATTTTTATGTAATTTAGTAATTTTTTATGTAATTATAAATTTTTGGATGTAATTCATTAATTTTTTATGTAATTTATCAAGAATCTCTAAATATATAAATACGTCATCAAACTAATAAACATTTAAATGTAACTGATTTGAGATAATAATATTTACATACATCATCAAAATATATAAAGTTTTTTACATAAAAATAAAAAATGCATGCGTACTATCTATTCTGGTAGTGGTTGGTCCTCTTCATCACCACCAGCAGCCTATCCTCATCACCCCCAGGCCGCCTAACAAAAGAAACCAACTCCGGCCGAGGGGGGTCGATACCTTGCTGAGCAGCCCACATGCTGTACAAATCCACCATCCATACAAGCATGGTGTGCATCTAGCGCCCCAAATGGAATTACTCGGCCATAAACTCCCCCGTTGGAGGAATCTGTCGAATGATAGTACTCGCCACAAGGGCTATGGCGGTGGGCCCGTTGCTTTCGCGTGCGGCTGCGGCTGTGGCTGCTCCTCCTCTGCACCAGCGTCCGCCATAGGCTGCCAGATGGTCCGACCACCGTTAGTGGACCATCGAAGGTCGTCGCCAAACTTGGCGGCAATCCCCATGGCCATGACGGTCTGTCGCCCCAAAATCCTAGGCGGTGCGTCCGTCGTCTACCTCGCAATTAGGGTGTCCGTAAACAACTCTAAGCGCGAGGCAATGATGGTGATGTAAGAACCATAAACAATGGGGCTATCCATCTGCAAAACAATCAAATTATAATATAATAATAATAGATTATAATTATTTATTAAGAAATTAATATAAATAGTTTTTACCTTGCCCTGAATGACACTGAAGAAATAGGCGGCCATGCAGTGAGCAAGATTCATCCGTCGTGGTGAAAGCAATGCTCTCAAAAAAAATAAATCAAGGAGCGACACCTGCTCCATACTCTGATCTCGGCCGACAATGGTGCCGGCAATGCACCGGTGCAGATACCGGTGAAATGGAACTCTAATGAGCTCGCTCTAATGGCGCCCTCCCACGACTGATCAGATATTGTTAGCCACCACCCAACCAAAGGAGCCGCCTCTGACTAGATCTTGTCAGAATAAAAAAGCCCATCATGCGTATCCTCCTGAGTGTAAAACCCAAGAGCCACCGTTACCTCAACAAGGGTGAACTCAAACCTCCTGCCCCCAGTAAAAAAACGAATGACTCTGTGCACCCGGGGGTTCTCATCCTCTGTCGCGGGAGTGAACATGAAGGTGGACAAAAACTCCAAGGTCAGCTCCCTATAGCCCATCCTAGATCCCAAATCAAACATACGCCTCCAAGGCATCTCTCCCTCGAGCCCAACGATCTCCTGGGCATGTGCTAAATCTCCAATCTCCATCAGCACATCCCAGTCAATGGTGTGGGTCCCTTTCAAGGACCGTCCTATCAGCTTCCACAGCCTAAGCGATGGTTGTGTCTCTATGGGAAAACGAAGATAGGGATGCGGGTCCAGGAAGTCACTGACCCTCGGGCTCGGTCTCTGGGCGTGAACGCTTGCGTGACGGCATGATTTGCAAAAAAAATTGAAAAAATAAAACATTAAAAAGAAAATGACCCGTGACCATACGTCACGGCCCGTAAACCTTGAAACGGTTACGACCCGTATGATGTTTCATGACCGTAACCTGTGAAATTCAAATAGGTAATGGCCCGTGTTGATACATATTGATGTACCTTGTTTATGTTCTTAAATGTAAAAGTCTTTCATGTCTTACACTTATGTAATCCAATGTAATGAAATGATTGAATGATATATGAAATACATTGTGATGTTCATATGTGATTGATTATGTTATGTTATCTTTATATCGAATGTGATTCACATGTGTGAACTAAATATATAGGTTTGATATTGGTTTTACATAGTTCTAAGTCAATAAGAACTTAGAAATGTGTTGAACTTAGTCATGTGGACATTCATGCTAATGGACCATACTTATGGCCCATACACATGAATGAACCATGCTTATGGACCAGTCACACGACTGAGCCAGGTGTCTGGATCAGTCGTATGATTGAGACATAAGATTGGTTCAATCGCACGACTGAACCTTCAGTCGTGCGTATGAGTCAATCACATGATTCAGTCGCACGACTGAACCATGCTAATGGTTCAGTCGTACGAATGAACACTGATAACCTATAAATATCACATAATTCGTGGAAAAACATAACACTTCATAATACTTCGTATACCTTCGTACCCTAGCCGTCCAGAGCGTCCCAAGTCGTAAATCCAAGTTCATAGTTTGTTCCTGATCGATTCCAGTCTGTTCTTAATGTTTGTTTCTTAGTTAGATCGATTGGGTTATTTGTTCTCACTGATTGGATCTCCAATCAAATATAATTCCGCGCTATTTGATCTTGTTTCACGCAGAATCAGTTAGTACGTACACAGTCCTAACAAGTGGTATCAGAGCTTAGGCTCGTGATTTTGCGTGGATTCAATTGGTTTTGGTGTCAAAACTAACGTTTTCATTCAAAAGATACACTCTTTCGCTTCAAAACTTGTTTTTGACGAGTCTCTGTGTTAAAAGTTTCGACCTTTTCCCTTATGGCAGATTAGGGTTCGTAAAAATTGTAATTTTGAGTCAAGTGTTCAAAAATAGATTTTTTTCCCGCAGCAGCAGCTTCAGTCGCACGATTAGCCCAATCACACGACTGAATCCCATTCGCATAGTTCAATCGTACGACTGGACTCATTCGCACAGTTCATTCACACGTTGAAGTATTCCATACGGTTGACCTTATTCGTCTTGTTCATTCGCACGACTGAATCCAATCGCACGATTGAAGCCATTCGCATCCTTTAATCGTACGGTTGAACCAGTTGGCTTGTCCAATCTCATAAGTCAATCTGTCCTGTTCTTAGTTCATCAAGTTTAAAGAAATGGAAGATCAGTTCTCTGCTTTTACTGCTGGAAAGGACTCTCGCATCCAGAATCTTCTACTTCTGGAAAGTGAGATCGGGAATCACAACAAACCGCCAAAGCTGTTAACGTTGGATGAATACCCACAGTGGAAATAGCGGTTTGAAATCTACCTGAATGGAGTTGACCCCAATCTGTGGACGTCTATTGAGACTGGTTATATGGTACCAGTCAGTGCTAATAGGGTAAAGCTGACTTTAGGAGGAATGAGTGAATCCCAGAAGACTATGCATAATGCTGAAAAGAAAGCATATGCCTTGTTGACTCAGTCTATACCTAAGGATATATTTCATCAGTTTTCTGAGAACAAGCAGTCAAAGAAATTATGGGAAGCCTTGGAAAAGAGATACGAAGGCAATGCAACTCTGAAAGCACTAAAGGAAAAAGCTCTTAAAAAGGAATTGACAATTTCTCCCCAATTGGAAAAGAGAGCTTGGATGATATCATTGATAGATTCTATCATCTGATGAGTGAGGCGTGACCACATCCATGGAAGATAAAGTCTCTAGCTTTACTGATGGTCTGCCAGATAAATAGGATCCATCTGTGTCTAATTTGAGGCAAAACGACATTCTTGCCACTTTAGACATAAATGATTTCATTCTGAAGTTAAGGGAGGAAGAGCTGCGTCAGAAATACAAGTCAAAGAAAGGATCCTATGCTCAGAATCCTGCACTATACAACTCAGTTCCAACCCTACTACTTCAGGTGCACCGCTTCAAACGGCGTTTGTGTCTAACTCTTCTGCTCCTTCCCAAAGCAACTCATCAGGAACCAAAATGTCAGGGTTAATTAGCACCCAATATATTGTTCCTGAGGCAAATACTACCAAGTTAAAGACCGAGAATCTTGGAAATGTCACCGTGGAAGTTGCTAAAGAACATATGGATCTTCTAGCTGCTGCTGTTCAATCTTATGATTGGTTAGTTGCTGGTAAGATTGGGAACTATCATCTTGCTGATGAGGACTACGAGCAAGTTGATGAAACTGAGCTGGAACGCATGGATATTATGTGGGCCTTAGCTAGTGCTGTTAGAAGAGCCAAGAAGTTTGTAAGAAGACGGGGCAGAATTTGGTTGCAACTAAAGAAACAACATTTGGATTTGACAAAACCAAAGTCACATGCTTCAATTGTGGAGAGAAGGGGCACTTCAAACGTGAGTGCACAAAGCCAAAGAAGACTGGGAATGGAAATCCTTTTCCCACGTTCAACCGTCAAGACAAGGAGAAGGTTGGAGCATCATCAAGTAAAGATTCTAAAGCTTTGGTTGCACAAGGTGATAAAGGACAAGACTGGTCCTTCTGATTTGTATCCGAGGGTGAATCCAATGTTGCGTTTGTTGATACCTTGGATGATGGATCTACAAGTGAGGGAGACATCATAGCTGATCAAGCTAGTTCAGATATAGAAGAAGCTAGGGATGTTATCGATCACTTGGTTGAAGAAGAGTTAAGTGCTGCAAATTCAGAATCTCAAGTTACTGAAGAATTTGACAATGCACTGATGGCTGATTCGTCTAGCTCTACACAGGTATATTCTAAAGACGAATTATTTGATAAACATGCTTGTTCTGAATGTGATAAATTTAGAGAAAGTATTGATTTAAAGTTTCCTAGGTTATTAGAACACAATGATAATCTAGTAAATGATTTACAACTCTGCACTGAAGCAAATCGTGTGTTAAACAAAATGAGTGCAGCTTCAAGGAAAAGATAGAACTTTTAGGGAAACAACTAAGGGAAACCGAGGTTGTTGCTTTAAATCAATCTAATGATATTAAGTTCTATTTAAATTCTTTATAAGAAACCAAAAAGAAAAGCAGTTTTGCAAGCAGAAGTTGAATCTTTAAAACATAAACTGCACAGTTTGGCTAGTTCTTCACATATAGTTCAAAACTTGGTGAAAGAACAAATGGCGGGGAAGGTCTGGGTTATAAAGTAGTACCGCCACCACATGCTATCCTTTTAAACACTAAATGTGTACCAATCAATAATAACCCTGTAAAGGATCATGTGGGGTCTACTCCTCTGGTCAGTGATCCAGATTCTACGGTAAAACCGTGAAATCTGTCACTGAACAGAAGAATACTACTTTGGGATCAAAAGATAAGATGCCTGTTGAAGACTTGACTGATAAAATTGAAAAGGTTAACTTAGGGTCGGGTTCAAAAACATCTATTTTAGAACCTAAACAATCTAAGTCAACAAACCCTAAACCGGCAAGTAATCAAAATTTAAATAAAATGATAGCAAAAGATGTTCCAAATGTCAAAACAATTAATTTTGTTAAAGAAGGAGAAACATCTAAAAGGGAAAAGAAACTACCCATCCCCCGACCAAACTCAACCCCTCATCAACGTTTTCCTCATACTGTCAAAGGGAGATCCTGCTACAGTTCTGGAAAACGAGGACACATCTCTTCAAATTGTCCTTACTATTAGACACCTAAAAGGAAAATAGAACTTTTGATGATGAAAAACCAAAATTTTCTAAAATCAGATCTAATACTCCTTCGAAACACCAAAGTCAACACAGACAAGCTAATAGTGAAGCTGTGTCACCTAAGGTTAAACCTAGGGTTATTAGTGAACTTAAAGTTCAAACCATAAGCCAGTCGTCTGTTTACCACAAACAGGCCATACACAAAACTGGTTTATGGAAAGAAAAATCAAGTATTATGTTTAATAGTGAAGACAAGGAAAAGAGAGATATGCCCTCAGCCTCTAAAGGTCAGTGGGTTGAGTTCATGATGTGTGATACCTCTGGGACACCCAACCAGTTAAGGCTTAGGTCCCAAACCTGAACTAATCATTTCCATTGTATGTGCAGGGTGTCTGCTATAGCGCTATCACTAATACCTGAATTATTAATAGTGGGGCGTCCAGGCACATGACCGGAAATTCGTCCCTCCTTTTCAACGTCAAGAAAGTTAAAGGGGGACACGTATCTTTCGCTGGGAACAAAGGAGGTTACATCACCGCGTAAGGCAAAGTGGGAAACGAGAAAGTGAAGTTTGACAAGGTCAACTATGTTCAGCAACTACAGAACAACTTGCTTTCTGTCTCCCAAATCTGTGATAAGGGTTCAAGGTTGTGTTTGACAACAAGAGGTGCTACATACTGAAGAAGGAGTATGTCATCCCGAAGGAGCAAGTTCTAATGTCGCTTCAATATACAACGACCTGTACGTCTTGGACCTATCAAAAGCCTCCACAACTGAGTCTACTACTCAGTGCTTCTTGTCAAAAGCAACAGAAAGTGATTCAGTCTCTTGGCATAAGAGAATGGGACACATCAAACCTAGGAAGATGAACCATCTAGTTAGAATGATCTGGTAGATGGTGTTACAGTCAAGAATTTTCAGCTTCCAGATTTCTGTGTCGCCTGCAAGAAAGGGAAACAGACCAAGAAGTCTCACAAAGCAAAGAAAGTTAATTCTATCGACATTCCTCTCGAGCTTCTACACATGGATCTATTTGGCCCAGTGAGCACAAAAAGCATAGCCGGGGATTGGTACTGCTTTGTGGTGACAGATGATTACTCAAGATTCTCTTGGGTGATGTTTCTAAAGGCTAAATCAGAGACATTTGACTCATTCAAACATCTAGTTACCATATTGGAGTCTCTCTATAAGCTGAAAGTAAGATGAATTCGATCAGACAACAGGACAGAGTTCAAGAACCAGTGGATGGAGACCTTCTGTAGAGAGAAAGGAATTGTTCATCAGTTTACTCTGCCTGCACTCTATAAATGAATGGTGTTGCTGAAAGGAAGAATCAGAGCTTGATAAAGATAGCAAGGACTATGCTAGCTGACTCTAAACTGCCAGTTCAATTCTGGAACGAGGCAGTAGCTAATGCTTGTTACACTCTAAATCAGGTCTTGGTAGTCAAACGTCATGGAAAAACTTGTTATGAGTTACTCCAACAACGGAAACCCAATTTAGAGTATATGGAACCATTTGGTGCACCCTGCATGCTGCTAAAGAAGAATCAGAATGGGAAGTTCTGCGAGAAGGCAGAAGAAGGTATCTTCCTTGGATACAGTATACCAGACAAACGAGTTTACAATAACTCAACTGGTCAGGTAGAAGTGTGGTGCAATGTTGATATTCAAAGATACACCACCCCCTGCGGGAAAAGGACCTTCCTTGTTCTTCCACTATGATGGATTTTTCAAATCCTTCAATCTACCTCCTTCCTATTCTGATGATGACTTAGCTGCACGAATGATGTATGATGTTCTGAATGCTCCCACACTAGACTCGACATCCTCAGTTCCATTAGATGATACTTCTAGCCCTTCAGGGGGAGAGCTTGAGGTAAGTGATTCTTCTTCTGATGATGATAGCAGTTGAAAAAACAAATATGGAACAGGAAGAACAGGTTCCTACTACCGAAAGCACTCTAGCCTCTGATCATGATGCAACTGACACTTCTGAACCGCATACTCCAACAGTTCAGAATCTGGATACTGAAGTCGCTGTACCCACCACCCCCGGAACTCGAGTTAATATACATCATCCCCTGGATAACATCATAGGGGATATTCTATCGGGAGTTCAAACACGAAATCAGCTATACTCAGCTGATTATGCTGCAGTCATGGAAAAGGGATACTTACACGATGGTGCTTATCGATGCTTTGTTTCTCAAGTTGAGCCAAAGCATAAGCGAGGCTTTAAAAGATGAAGCATGGGTAAGTGCTATGCAAGAAACTCCTTCAGTTCAAGAAGTTAGGAGTCTAGACACTTGTGGACAGACCAAAAGGTACGAAGGTGATTGGCACAAAATGGGTTCTTTGGTGTAAGAAAGCTGACCAAGGGGTCATAATCAAGAACAAGGCTCGACTTGTCGTTCAAGGGTTTAGGAAAGTCGAAGGCATTGACAACAATGAAGTGTTTGCACCTGTGGAAAGGATGGAAGCTATTCGTATCTTCTTAGCCTCTGCATCCTACATGCAGATTAAAGTCTATCAACTGGATGTGAAAAGAGCGATCCTTCATGGTGAAATCCGGGAACAGTGTTCGTAAGTCAACCCGAAGGATTTGAGGATCCTTATCATCGGGATAGAGTTTATAAACTGGACAAGGCTTTGTACGGCCTTCATCAAGCCCCTCGATCCTGGTACGAGAAACTCTCTACTCATCTGCTGAAACATGGTTTTCGCAGAGGGGTCATTGACTGCATGTTGTTTATCAAGGAAAAATACGGTGCTTTACTACTGGTGCAGATATACATGGATGACATAATATTCGGTTCTAAGAATGAAGCATTGTGTAAAGAATTTGAGTCTGTGATGAAAGCTGAGTTTGAAATGAGCGCCATGGGAGAGATGAAGTTCTTTCTCAGTTTACAAGTAGATCAGACACCAAATGGTATCTTCCTGCATCAGACCAAATATGTAGGAGATATCCTTAGTCGGTTTGACATGGAGAATGCAACGGTTGCTGGACTCCACTTGCCACGAACCACGATGTGGCACCCGACGAAAATGGTGATCTGGTCGATGCCACCATGTATCGAGGAATGATCGGATCTCTCATGTACCTCATAGCTTCTCGTCCTGATATTATGTATGCTACGTGTCTTGTTCCAGATATCAGGCAAAACCTAAAGTAAAACATCTAATTGGGGTAAAGAGGATCTTTCGTTATCTGAAGGGTACTCCAACACTTGGGTTGTGGTATCCTCATGATGATGACTTTGAGCTTACAGCGTATAGACTCAGATTACGGTGGTTGCAAGATGAACTACAAGTCAACATCAGTGGGATGTCAGTTCTTTGGAAGACGCTTAGTCACATGGCAGTGTAAGAAGCAGACGTCAGTTGCTCTATCGACATGTGAAGCCGAACATTGCCGCTGCAAGTTGTTATCTCAAATCATCTGGATTCAACGGCAAATGCGAGACTTCGGTTTGCAATTTTCTAGCACCCCTATTTATGTTGATAATTCTGCTGCAATTGCTATCACTAAAAATCCGGCCCAACACCCAAAGACTAAACATATTGGTATTAAATATCATTTCATACGTGACTATTTTGAAAAACAATTCATCGATGTTAAAATTAATACAGATTTTCAACGCGCCGATCTCTATACAAAAGCATTTGATAAACCTGGTTTTATATCTCTTAAAGGTCAATGACGTCAAAAAAAAAGTGAGGTGATTCCAGAAGAATCTAAACTTAGTCCGTATTTATGTTTTATTTTTTTAATTTTTATTTTTCTTTATTTTATTTTCCTGCCTTTAAAAATCCAAAAACACAAAAAGATTTTCGATTTTAGAATTTTAGGGGAGAATAGGCTTAATTTCAATAGTTAGTATTTAAATTACTCAAAAAAAGAAAAAAAACAAAAAAAACAAGGGCGGACAGAAAAGCTAAAAAGCAAGGACATCAAATCTGTGAGATTGATTCAAAACTTTGGAATATGATAGTACACAGGGGACTAATTGTTTGAGACATCAAAAGGAACTAAATAGTTCAAAATGTTACCTTAAAACTACAAGTCTGAGAAGGATAAGCCATACAAAGAAAAAATAATAGTAAACTAGCCTGTTACTGAGGTAACATAGAGAAAGTAGGCCTAGAGGTTGCTAGTCCATTATATGATGTGTCGGTAGATTCAACACAATAGACAAGTAGACCTTATTGGTGAAATAAATTAAAACTAAATAGTTCAACTAGCTGTGAGCTCCACTTTATCCCTGGTTAACACAATCAACGCATTTCCAATAAGGGGTGACGAGTAAATAAAACGTCACAAATGTGTGCGGATGACCTAAAAAATGAGCAAAGCACATGAAAAAAATTGTTAAACGCAATCAAGATAATGACTAATGTTGTTGGTGCGTAATGTGTAAAAGAAAAGTGCTCAGACAAGAAGATAGATTGTGTGCCTCTCTGCTGTGCGATGGCACTGACCTGAGGATAAGCATAACCTAAAATTCTAGAATTTATTGTTGTTTGCGCCTCTCTGTTGTGCGATGGCACTGACCTGACGCTTGGCATCTCTTTGAAAGCTCTTAGAATAGTTTCTTCTTGCCCATACCCGTAGACCGCTCAAAAATCTCCTGAGGAATGTTGATTACCATATAAGCGTGGGATCCACAGATGCTTGTTGAAATAACAAATTTTAACTAATCACCAATGTGAGTCAAAATCTGTGTATGGATTTAAGTGGACAAATATACTGACAATCATCATGGCAGCAATCCTCGACAGTTAAATCATTATGTGCTTCTTACATGTAACATCCTGTATTTTTGTTCATTTTATTTATGCCATTGTATAGCATCCTTAGTAAAAAAATTTATATATAATAATAACAATAATATAATAGATAATAATAATAATAATAATAATAATAATGAAAGTAAAATAATAATAATGATAAGAATATTAATAATACTAAAACTTGAATAATTAAATAAGTTAGAGGGGTCTTAATGTCATTTTATAAAGTTAAAATTTAAGGTTTTAGCATAAAATAATAGAATCCAAAGTGGAGGGACCATTTGTGTAAAAACTTCAAAACCCAAACCGCCCCCCTCTTTCTCCCCGTTTTCCGGCGACGGACTCCGGCGAGTTCCAACGAGCTCCGGCAACCCCAAAAAAACCCCACAATTAACTTATTTTCGATCAAATTAACCGGCCAACCCTCTCGACCCTGTGATTCGAACCCGAGCCTTAGTTTAATTTGGGTTTCCCGCGTGCAAACCTTCCTAATCGAGCCGAGTCTAAACCTGGACTAACAACCGAATCAAATAATGTCCAAATTCAAGATTTCGATCAAATTAGTTACCCCTAAACTTAATACGCGGCTTAATCAATCAATTTATCAATCAACATTGCAAATTAACAGCTCAGAATCTCTTCATTTTGGTAAACTTCGAACGCGGTTTCAATCGAGCGTGTTAAGCCTGAAACCGTGAAATCAAAGCTATAAATTGAGGACTTCGGATTTATTTGAAGTTCCTAAACTCTCCGAACCCTAATTTCACCAGAAATCCTATCGATCAAAAAGCCCCAACCCAAGAACACCCGAAAACAAATCGAACTCGAAATCACCCAAACCTCATCAATACAGGTAATTAAAACCTGTTTTCTACTCGTTTTTGTTCAAAGATCAAAAGCCCTATGATGATTTAGGTGATTAACACCGAATCGAGGGCCGATTTTGATTCTTTTGAAATTAGGGTTCATCGAATTGGGGGTAAACCAGGGACTAAGGTTAAAATGATATCGGAACCAATGAAAACCAAGGCCATGGCCCTGGTTCACTGGTCCCTAATCCCCATGTTTCAGGGGAGGTCCCGGTTCGACCCCGGGCAACCCCCCTTCTCTTTTTCTGATTTTTTTCTGTTCTCTTCATTTTTTTTAATTTATTCAACCTTTTTAATTCTGAAAATTTCTAAAATTATTTTATAAAATGCAGATTTATTTAAACTTTTGTTTAACTAATTTGTGACTAAATTAATTTTAATAAAATACTTTTGTATTTATAATACATTGTTTATTTCTAATACATTGTTGTATTTCTAAAATACAAAAGGAGTGCGTAAATATAATACTTGTATATATATTTATATAATATTCAACAAATAAATTGTTTAGTTACTTATACCTATATATATATGTTTATATATAGTTCTTTTTAATAACTAAATCATTTATTGTAATTATTATATACAATATTTATAAATCGGTTTAACGTACATTAGATTAGGTTTTTTTTCTTATTTATTTCTTTCTCATACCCGCAAGCAATTATTTTTTCAAATGTAAAATCCATTCGTTACATTAACCCGATCGCATTATTAACATGTAATAAATACGAATAAGTAATAAATCCTACTAGACCTACAACCCTAAAAACATAATTAATCATCAAACAATTAAAACGCGCTACCTTATTTCATTTAGGTGCCTTGTGACATTGTGTTGGAAATCTTATTCGCGATTATTATTATTCCATCTTCAAGTCTTCTATTATTAAACATGTGATTCTTATGCCCGCTTTGCGATTATTTCACACCTTTCGCGGTGAAACATGTTACTTGTACAAACTTATTCATACACGCTTTGATACTTATTACACACGTGCAATTCTTTACATAGTCGTGGTTGTTTGAATATGTTAAGTATTATATGAGATATGACATACGTGTGCAATCATTAACTATTGCTAGCCTGGCGAAGTCTTAGATCTTGGGCCTGACAAGCCTATTTGGTGCTAAAGCCGAGGGATTGCCGGCTCCTAGGAGCCGTATGCTTGTGCACTAGGGAACCAAATACACTAGCTAATCAAGCTTATTCATATTGTTCAGTCGAGGTTTGATTGTAACTATGCATGTTCTATATACTTGCTATTTTGGGACCATTGACTGGAATTGCCACCTATAATCCTTTTATATACTTATTGTATTTAAAACCATGAGAACTCACCAACTCGTTAGTTGGCTTTATTTTCACATGTTTCAGGTAATATGCAAGCTTAGCGATGATTGAAGAAATGCTTAAACCTAGAACATGGACCTAGGCTTAATAAGGACAATTGGATTTCCTGTTTTTGTTTGTTTTATTATGATACTTTGATGCATGTGATGTTTGAAACAATTGATTAAGGGCATTTTACATTATAATATAGCGTTATGTGTTGTGAACAATCTTAACCCTCACACTTCGACGTTTCTGCCGTCAAGGTTGGGGTGTGACAGATTGGTATCAGAGCCCATAACTATATGGATTTAGGTTATTAGAAATGGTGACCTAGACTATAGTTTATGCATGATCCTTATAGAATAGTATTCTTATGAATACATACTTATTGTTTGCATGCTGCCTAACGCTATGCTTATTATGTGCAATGTGATGCCTTAGCATAGGTGCCTTTCTGCATGATTACATATTGTTACCCGTCTCCCCTAGACTTATCTTAAACATTGATTCTCCCCGACAATTGCTACTTCTTAAATCCATCCTCGTCACTGAGTAGGACTTATTGATAGAAATTCCTTGGACTTTATGTCTAATCTTGTGATTATCCCATCAAGATTTTTGATTTCATGAACCAAAGAACTAGTGTGGTACATAGACACCTGTATTCTGGTTTTCCTGGCAAAAGGCCCTCGGGCTAAGGTAAGCATTTCGTATAAATCCTACCGGACCATTTTGCTTACCTGGGGATTTCCGGGGATGATAAACTATGGCCACATACACAAGTTTCTGAGGCGAATGGGTCAATTCATCTTGACGTGTCAACGTTTTCAAATGGTGATGCGTCACCAAATGGAATCATTCTGTATATTCATGATTCTTACCTTAACTGCCCATCCTTATTATCCTTTTAACCGATCCTAACCCATTTGTATTTTTCCAGCATGTCTCATTACCACAGAAACCGAGGAAGATCCGGCCGTAAGCTTGCTGCCATGATTGCTCGGCAAATGGTTGCGGTCATCCCGACTATGGTGGCTGAACTCAGCAGCACTATGATCGCAAACGTCACGAACAATAGCAACGGCCAAAGGGAAAATAGTGCAAACCAAGGCCGTAACAACCAGTATTGCACCTTCAAGCATGTTAGTTCCTGCAAGCCTCCCAGTTATAGTGGTAAGGAAGGTGCCACCGGTCTATTAGAATGGTTTGAGGGGATGGAGAACACCTTCGTCAACTGTGAGTGCCCTGAAGCACTCAAAGTGAGGTATGCCACCAGTATGCTGCAGCAAAGGGCCTTAACGTGGTGGAACAGCGAAAAGAGAAACCGAGGCCCGACGCAATCTTGGCCTTAACTTGGGAGGAATTAAAAACATAGCCATCGCCAAGTTTTACCCGAAAAGTGAAATCCAGAAACTAGAGGAGGAATTTTGGAACCTGAAACAGGATGGCGGAAACCACCTGGCGTATTCTACCCGTCATCACGAGCTGAGTATACTGCTGCAACACATGGTGGATACTGTTTCCCGTAATGTGGAAAAATTTATTAAGGGTGTGCTGCCTCAGATTCAGGATGCCGTTGTGGGTAGCCGACCCGCAACTCTGGAAGAAGCCATCACCATCACTGCACAGTTGACGGAGAACCACATCCGAGCGGGAACTACGTCTGCAAAGGGTGCCAAGAAAACTGAGAAGACGACCCCCGAGGAGGTCAAGGAGGTTAAGTCTGATAACAAGAAGAGGAAGTTTGTACCGGCACGGAACTACGCCGTGGCCGCATCTAAGCCACCCCAAAGACAGTGTGTCCCGGGACTATGTCCGGCCGCACAAGTGCCCGTGGCAAGGGCTTATGCAGGCCCTCTACCTATGTGCAACACGTGTAGGTACCATCATCCGGGAAATCGTCCTGTCGCATCTGCACACTATACGGCAAGTACGGGCATCTTGTGGCAACCTGCCGCCGAGCAATGGGAAACGCGGTAACGAACCAAACCGGGCTTGCTATAATTGTGGAGAAAGGGTCACTACCGCCCCCATGCCCTCGTCTTGTGGGCAATGTTCCACAAGCTCGTGGACGTGCCTTCAACATCAACGCGAACCAAGCTCAAACGAACAATGAGGTGGTGAACGGTACGCAAAATTTCAACCCTATCTCCATAGAATTTCTCTAAAATTCCTTGCTTATGTCCTTAAGTGCCTTTAAAACCTGTACAGTTATGTTTCTTATTAATGACACCTATGCATACGTATAATTTGATTCGGGCGCCGATAGAAGTTTCGTTTCCTTAGAATTCGAGCTGACACTTTCTAAACCTCGCTCAAATCTAGAGAGACCTCTCACCGTCGAAGTTGCTGATGGAGAACCCATCACCATTGACGTGGTTATCCGATTGTCTATTGTGTCTCGATAACCATAAGTTTCTTATCGACCTATTCCAATGAAGCTTGGAAGCTTCGACGTTATTATTGGCATGGATTGGTTATCCAAGAACCACGCCGAGATCATCTGCTTCGAGAAGTGTATTCGCATGCCCTTACCCTCCGGTGACATGATGAAGGTGTTCGGTGAACGGTCTTCCAAAGGCTCAAGCTTATGTCATGCACTAAGGCTCGGAAATGCCTAAGTAAGAGTTATCCGCATTCTTGGCCTATGTAGTCAACACCAAAGCCAAAGGGAAGGAACTCAAAGATGTTCCAGTTGTACAAGAATTCCCTGAAGTCTTTCCCAACGACCTTAGTGGGTTGCCTCCTGTACGTGAAGTTGAATTCAAATCGACTTGATTCCGGGAGCAGGCCCCGCGGCTAAATCACCTTACCGACTCGCACCATCTGAAATGCAAGAACTCTCTAGCCAACTCCAGGAATTATCCGATAAGGGGTTTATCCGCCCTAGTTCTTCTCCTTGGGGTGCACCTGCCTTATTTGTGAAGAAGAAAGATGGGTCATTCCGCATGTGTATCGATTATCGGGAGCTCAACAAGTTGACCATCAAGAACCGATATCCTCTTCCTCGTATCGACGATCTCTTCGATCAACTTCAAGGAGCTGCAATCTTTTCAAAAATTGACTTGCGTTTGGGTTATCACCAACTGCGAGTCCACGACGACGATATCCCAAAGACTGCATTCCGCACTCGGTATGGGCATTACGAGTTTATGGTTATGCCTTTCGGCTTAACCAATGCTCCTGCAGTCTTCATGGATCTTATGAATCGGGTGTGCAAGCCATACCTAGACAAGTTTGTCATCGTTTTCATTGACGACATTCTTATTTATTCTAAGTCTCGCTCCGATCATGAACTTCATCTTCGTTAAATCCTCGAGCTGTTGAAGAAGGAACAACTATACGCGAAGTTCTTGAAATGTGAGTTTTGGCTTGAAGAAGTACAATTCTTAGGGCACGTTATGAATAGTCAAGGAATTCATGTCGACCCTACGAAGGTTGAAGCCGTGAAGAATTGGAGTGCTCCCACAACTCCGACGGAAGTTCGATCGTTTCTTGGTCTAGCCAGGTATTATCGGCGATTTATTGCCAACTTCTCAAAAATCGCAAAGCCACTCACGTCTTTGACTCAGAAGACAAGCCTTTCGAGTTGAAAACCGAGCAAGAAGAGGCGTTTGAGACATTGAAGCACAAGTTGTGCAATGCTCCTATTCTGACGCTACCGGATGGGAATGACGACTTCACGGTATACTGCGACGCGTCGAAACAAGGCTTGGTTGTGTTCTCATGCAACGGGGAAAGGTCATCGCATATGCCTCGAGACAATTGAAGGTTCACGAGGTAAATTATACGACGCACGATCTCGAGCTCGGGGCGGTGGTCTTTGCTTTGAAAATCTGGAGACACTATCTATACGGCACGCAATGTATAGCTACACGGACCACAAGAGCCTCCAACACGTTTTCAATCAGAAGGACCTCAATATGAGGCAACGTCGTTGGGTGGAACTAATTAGCGACTACGATTGTGATATCCGATACCTTCCCGGTAAGGCAAATGTCGTAGCCGATGCATTGAGTCGAAAGACGCATCAAAAGATGGTTTCCGTTCAAGAGACTTGCGACCGACGTCAATGGTTCGACGCATTGGTAGAGTTTGACACTGAAATCCGACTCGATGTCAACAATGCAACAGTACTACTACAAAACTTGAAGATCGATTGCTACATCGAGTCAAGTATTCGAGAAGCCCAGCAAACGGTGCATACCGAAGGGAGTATGAAGGAAGAGCTCGAGCCAAATCTCTTAGCCCAATTGGAAACAAGAGCCAATGGGTTAATGTATTTCGCAAACCGAATCTGGATTCCCAAACGCAATAACCTTCAGGCTTTTATCATGAACGAAGCACATCGGACTCGTTATTCTATCCACCCGGGCTCCATAAGATGTACATGGACTTACGGAGTCAATATTGGTGGCCCGGAATGAAACGAGACATAGCAACCTACGTTGCTAAATGCCTTACATGCACGAAAGTTAAAGCGGAACACCAATGTCCAAGTGGTTTACTCGAACAACCTGAAATTCCCATGTGGAAATGGGAACATATATCCATGGACTTTATAACCAAGCTGCCTCGGACATCTCGCGGGCACGATAGCATATGGGTAATCGTCGACCGATTGACCAAGTCGCACATTTCATACCCATACGCGACACATATAAGACATCGAGGTTAGCCCGGATTTACATTGACGAGATTGTAAGCGTCATGGTATGCCTCTTCACATTATATCCGACCGAGACGCTCGATTCACTTCTCACTTCTGGTCTTCTATGCAAGAACTTCTGGGTACGCAATTGGATTTAAGCACGGCTTACCATCCCCAAAACGATGGTCAAACTGAGCGGACGATCCAAACTCTGGAAGACCTGTTGCGTCTCTGTGTCCTTGATTTTGGTGGCGACTGGGATACACATCTACCGCTCGCAGAATTCTCCTACAACAACAGTTACCATTCGAGTATCGAAATGACACCGTTTGAAGCACTTTACGGTCGTAAGTGTCGTTCCCCGATTTGCTGGACCGACATTGGCGAAAATCTTATCACCGGCCCCGAACTCATACAAGAGACGACCGATAAAGTCGCTATCATCCGCAAGAACCTGGAAGTGGCAAGGAGTCGACAGAAAAGCTACGCTGATAAACATCGCAAGCCACTAGAATTCCAAGTTGGGGAGATGGTCCTTCTCAAGGTCTCACCGTGGAAGGGTGTGGTTCGCTTTGGAAGGAAAGGTAAGTTAGCTCCGAGGTTTGTAGGGCCTTTCAAGGTTCTGAAAAGAATCGGGAAAGTGGCCTACAAACTAGAACTACCCTCCGACCTTAGTGGAATTCACCCGGTCTTCCACGTCTCAAACCTGAGGAAGTGTCTGGCCGACGATAATTTGTATGTGCCATTGGAAGACATTCAGATCGACGAGTCACTACACTTCGTTGAGAAACCCATCGAAATCATGGATCGCATTATGAAGAGACTAAGACCTCTACGACCCCAATCGTAAAGGTTCGATGGAGAACAAACGAGGAGCAGAATTCACCTGGGAGCGTGAAGATCATATGAAGAAGACGTACCCTTTCTTATTCTTGTAACCCCTTTTTGTTTTCCTAATTTCGGGATGAAATTCTTTTAAGTTGGGAGACTGTAACATCCTGTATTTTTGTTCATTTTATTTATGCCATTGTATAGCATCCTTAGTAATTTTTTTTTATATAATAATAATAACCAATAATAATAATAGATAATAATAATAATAATAATAATAATAATAATAATAATAATAATAATGAAAGTAATAATAATAATAATGATAAGATATTAATAATACTAAAACTTGAATAATTAAATAAGTTAGAGGGGTCTTAATGTCATTTTATAAACTAAAAATTTAAGGTTTTAGCATAAAATAATAGAATCCAAAGTGGAGGGACAATTTGTGTAAAACTTCAAAACCCAAACCGCCACCCCCCTCTTTCTCCCCATTTTCCCGGCGACGGACTCCGGCGAGCTCCGGCGAGCTCCGGCAACCCCAAAAAACCCCACAATTAACTTATTTTCGATCAAATTAACCGGCCAACCCTCTCGACCCTGTGATTCGAACCCGAGCCTTAGTTTAATTTGGGTTTCCCACATGCAAACCTTCCTAATCGAGCCGAGTCTAAACCTGGACTAACAACCGAATCAAATCATGTCCAAATTCAAGATTTCGATCAAATTAATTACCCCTAAACTTAATACGCGGCTTAATCAATCAATTTATCAATCAACATTGCAAATTAACAGCTCAGAATCTCTTCATTTTGGTAAACTTCGAACGCGGTTTCAATCGAGCGTGTTAAGCCTGAAACCGTGAAATCAAAGCTATAAATTGAGGACTTCGGATTCATTTTGAAGTTCCTGAACTCTCCGAACCCTCAATTTCACCAGAAATCCTCTCGATCAAAAAGCCCCAACCCAAGAAAACCCAAAACAAAATCGAACTCAAAATCACCCAAAACCTCATCAAAACAGGTAATTAAAACTTGTTTTCTACTCGCTTTTGTTCAAAGATCAAAAGCCCTATGATGATTTAGGTGATTAACACCGAATCGAGGGCCGATTTTGATTCTTTTGAAATTAGGGTTCATCGAATTGGGGGTAAACCAGGGACTAAGGTTAAAATGATATCGGAACCAATGAAAACCAGGCCTTGGCCCTGGTTCACTGGTCCCTAATCCCCATGTTTCAGGGGAGGTCCCGGGTTCGACCCTTGGCAACCCCCCTTTCTCTTTTTCTGATTTTTTTTCTGTTCTCTTCATTTTTTTTAATTTATTCAACCTTTTTAAATTCTAAAAATTTCTAAAATTATTTTATAAAATGCAGATTTATTTAAACTTTTGTTTAACAAATTTGTGACTAAATTAATTTTAATAAAATACTTTTGTATTTAAAATACATTGTTGTATTTCTAAAAATACAAAGGAGTACGTAAATATAATACTTGTTATATATTTATATATATATTCAAACAAATAAATTGTTTAGTTACTTATACCTATATATATATATATTTATACATAGTTCTTTTAATAACTAAATCATTTATTGTAATTATTATATACAATATTTATAAATTGGTTTAACGTACAATTAGATTAGGTTTTTTTTTTCTTTATTTATTTCTTTCTCATACGCGCAAGCAATTAATTATTTCAAATGTAAAAATCCATTCGTTACATTAACCCGATCGCATTATTAACATGTAATAAATACGAATAAGTAATAAATCCTACTAGACCTACAACCCTAAAAACATAATTAATCATCAAACAAATTATAACGCGCCACCTTATTTCATTTAGGTGCCTTGTGACATTGTGTTGGAAATCTTATTCGCGATTATTATTATTCCATCTTCAAGTCTTCTATTATTAAACATGTGAGTTCTTATGCCCCGCTTTACGATTATTTCACACCTTTCGAGGTGAAACATGTTGCTTGTACAAACTTATTCATACACGCTTTGATACTTATTACACACGTGCAATTCTTTACATAGTCGTGGTTGTTGAATATGTTAAGTATTATATGAGATATGACATACGTGTGCAATCATTAACTATTGCTAGCCTGGCGAAGTCTTAGATTTTTGGGCCTGACAAGCCTATTTGGTGCTAAAGCCGAGGGATTTCCGGCTCCTAGGAGCCGTATGCTTATGCACTAGGGAACCAAATACACTTAGCTAATCAGCTTATTCATATTGTTTAGTCGAGGTTTGATTGTAACTATGCATGTTCTATATACTTGCTATTTTGAGACCATTGACTGGAATTGCCACCTATAATCCTTTTATATACTTATTGTATTTAAAACCATGAGAACTCACCAACTCGTTAGTTGACTTTATTTTCAACATGTTTCAGGTAATGTGCAAGCTTAGCGATGATTGAAGAAATGCTTAAACCTAGAACATGGACCTAGGCTTAATAAGGACAATTGCATTTCCTGTTTTTGTTTGTTTTATTATGAGACTTTGATGCATGTGATGTTTGAAACAATTGATTAAGGGCATTTTACATTATAATATAGCGTTATGTGGTTGTGAACAATCTTAACCCTCACACTTCGACGTTTCCGCCGTCAAGGTTGGGGTGTGACATTACAGTTCTAGTATGATTTCCTGTAAGGGCCTTAGACTCTCAGACAAATAAGAATAAGTTAAACAAACATATGCAAAAAGGGTCTCAAATGATTATGTTTTATGTCTGTATGATTCCATAAGAGTCAGAACAGATAAGATGTGCATGCTTGATGCTGTTCTGTTCAGGGGAAGAAATCTTTTAAGGAAATCAAAATGTTTTCAACCCACCTAAAACAAAACCACAAAAATGTTCTGTTTTATTTCAAGTCAAGTCGTTTTCTATTTTATCTATCAATTAGGTGTAAATGTCGGACTATGTAACTAGATGAACTCTGTGTATCATAAATTAAAAGGGTCACGTCTGAGGTGACCAAACTGGTGTGAATTTAAAAGGATCATGTCTGAGATGATCAAGTTTTGAAATTTAAAATGATCACGTCTGAGGTGACCAAACTATTTCAATTAAAAGGATCACGTCTGAGATGATCAAAGGATTTCTATTAAAAGATCATGTCTGAGATGATCATCGATCATAACGTTTATTATGAAAAGTTAAATTTGAGTGTGTGGAAATGGATGAAGTCAAACTCATAAGTATGAGCCAATCGCACGATTGAACCATAAGTATGGACCAATCGCACGATTGAACCATAAGTATGGACCAATCGCATGATTGGACCATAAGTATTAGCAAGTCGCACGATTGGACCATAAGTATGGATCAGTCGCACGATTGGACCATGAGTATGTGCTAATCATATGAATGGACCATGAGCATGGGGCAAACAATGCGATTGGATCATAAGAATGAACCATTCATACGACTGAATGAAGGAGTTTGGGTCAGTCGCACGACTGAACCCTAGTCGCACTATTGAGTCGTGCGCATGGGTTCATTCGTACGATTAAGGCATGCATATGGGTCCAGTCGCACGACTGAAATCCAAAACTATATAAAAAAGACTCATTCGGTCATAAACCCTACTTGACTTCAAATTCTCAAAAACCGCCTTAAGCCCAGACACTCTGCCCAAATTTCTTGTTTTCCGTGATTACTCTCCGATTCAGTGACTAACATATATCTTGTTCATCTACAGGTAACTTGCGAATGAAATCGGATCAAATGACTGGTTGAATCGACATAAATGACTGAATTTGATCGACTAAACAACCAGGACCAAAACCTAAAATAAACCACTAAAATGGAAAAGAATGTTAATTTAACGGATGTTAAGTGTTACTTCGGGTCCCTGCGAACCATATGAACCTAAAAACGAAGTCTAACTTAACTTTTTGACAAGATTCAAGATTATGGTGTCGCACAGTGCAATATGCGAATGGACAGACTGATGAACTTCAGTCGCACGATTGAGCCAGACGCATGATTCAATCGCACGATTGAATCAATCGGTGACTCAGTCGCACGACTGACTCAACCGCATGGCTTTGCATACGACTGAATTCAGTCGCATGCTCAATCGTACGACTAAACTCAGTCGTATGGTTCAATCGCACGATTGAACCAGTATGTCTAAATCTGTTCCAAGTCAGTTGTTTATCCTTTTTGAATGGAACTAATGTGTTTGTTTCTTGTCTTGCAGCAAAATGGCTGAGAGATGGACGATGAGCACCAAGCATAACATATGTGCTCATCTGGATACCACGTCCCGGAACGCTTCTGAGTTCACCGGGATTATAGCTTTCCTACGTAGATCGAGGATCTTCAAGGCTATTTCCACTTCATGCATACCTTATAGGTCAATCCAGCAGGCATTCTGGGAGAATGCCATTGTCGACCGTCTACTGAGCCATACTGCATCCAGAGTTCTATCTTCGGTCAAGATATACAGATTGGAGAAGACGACCTAAGGCGAGTCTTGGACTAGGGTGAGGATGGAACCCACCCAACCAAGCTGTATCCCCTAACGGTACGTGGATGCTTTCTCAGGATAAAGTGCGCCGGCGACATCAATGCTGGCGTGCTAAACTAGAGCAACATGTGCCCTCAATTCAAGTATCTGGCACATGTGATCTTGAAATGCATAGCCTCTAGGAGAGGAGGACTTGACGAGCTGTCAGATCAAATACAGAACGCATACGTTGCGCTGGTGCTGAACCACCCGTTCAGTTTTTCACGTATGTTCTTCTCCTACCTGACGGAGAACATTGAGGCCAAAGGCAAGGAAGGCTTCTGCATGTATCCAAAATTCTTGCAGATGATTATCGACGAGAAGCTTCCTATGCTACCTAAGGAAGAGGACAATGCAGTGACCCTAGAGGTGATGGATGATACCACCTTGGATAGAATGAAGGTCTACCGGAAAGCAGGTGAAGCCCCCAGTGAGGAGACTATTTGGACATCTGGCTAATGAGGGATACATGGCGCCAGCTCATAAGAAGTGGCGTCATGATTATAGTGATTCTGACGTCATCCGATTGTGGCTCCTGCTGGAGGATGATGACGACGATGACTATGATGATGGTCAAGGTGGTGGAGATGCAGGCCCCAATCAAGGACGGGCCACTGACACATCTACCATATCTCCACCACCTCCCCATAGTCGTACTTCTGCTCCCGGTAGATCGAAGCAGGCTACCATCCACCGGGACTTCCTGGTTGATAGGAGGAGATGAGTCATATGAAGAGCCTCTCACGAGGACCATCGTAGCCGAGTGGTAGTCGGGATAAGTCAATAAGAACTTAGAAATGTGTTTGAACTTAGTCATGTGGACATTCATGCTAATGGACCATACTTATGGCCCATAAGCATGAATGAACCATGCTTATAGACCAGTCCCACGACTGAACCAGGTGTCTGGATCAGTCGTATGATTGAGACATAAGATTGGTTCAATCGCACGACTGAACCTTCAGTCGTGCGTATGAGTCAATCACATGATTCAGTCGCACGACTGAACCATGCTAATGGTTCAGTCGTACGAATGAACATTGATAACCTATAAATATCACATAATTCATGGAAAAACATAACACTTCATAATACTTCGTATACCTTCGTACGCTAGCCGTCCAGAGCGTCCCAAGTTGCAAATCCAAGTTCATAGTTCGTTCCTGATCGATTCCAGTCTGTTCTTAACGTTTGTTTCTTAGTTAGATCGATCGAGTTATATGTTCTCACTGATTGGATTGCCAATCAAATAGAATTCCGCGCTATTTGATCTGGTTTCACGCAGAATCAGTTAGTAATCCGTACATACACGGTCCTAACAGCTCGTGAATGGTGTTCACGGCCCGTAACCCTTTGAATGCGAAAAAGGTTGGGGCCCGTGAACTTGATTCACGAGTCGTAACCCCCAAATTTTTCAGAATTTTTTTTCATTTTTAATCTAACTTTAACATATTTAAACGATAAAAATCAAAAATAAAATACGAAATTTGAATACGTACAGTAGTGAGGAGTCGGAGGTCTAAAAACGGAGAAAATAAGAGGGTCGTGACAGAGAAGATCGTTTGTGAGTAATGGGGGCGTAAATGAAGAAATGGGCCGTTAGGGCCTATATATAATTAACAATAACGACCGTGAAATGTCTCACGGGCCGTTAGCATCATAACTTACGGGCCATGAGGACCTTCAGGACCGTTACAGTTTTACTTTAAGAAAAAACGTTATGACCTTCACGGCCGTTAGGCCCTTCACGACCCGTATGTATTGCCGTATACGGTTCGTGAAGGATCTCACGGGCCATTACATATTTTTCTACTTCTATAAATTCAACCACTTCACACAACCAATTCACACAAATTTACACAATATTCAAACCATGAGTGCTACAAGTTTTACATCAAGTTTCGCGTCGCCTTCACTGGACCAAAATCCATGTACGGATGAAGAGGAGGTGACTTTAGTAAGATCTTGTATCGAAAATTCAGGGACCATCATACCAAATTCAATATTTTGGAACCGGGTTTTAACACGTTTTATCAAATTCTCGAACGTGAAAAATATCACACCACTCGTGAACTTAGCAACAAGTGGTTTGACTTGAGAAGGAAGGTCACGACATTTCACCAGATCTACAAAGACGTTTACAACAATCGAAATACGTTATGGAATGATATGGATATTATGACAACAGCTCAAGAATGATATCGGGTGAAGTTTGAAATTTCTTTTAACCATGTTGCGGCTTGGATCTTTTATAAAGATCAAGAAGATTAAAAATTATGTGTTTTATTATTATGTGATAATAACCGTTTATCTTTTTAATAAAGTGTACTAATAAACGTTTATGTTTTAATAAAATATTTTATTTGTTCTACATTATACGTCTAGAATACAGTTCGTCTGCCATAAATCTTCGGAATCTAAAGCACGCATCCTGTAAATTAACCTCTTGCCACACTAAAGATCTATTCTGAACCAACCTACGCAATAACATACAAATTACAACTCCCGAATCTCGACCAATATGACCGGCATTAGGAGGTCACATGATTTCACCAAATACAACCAGTTCTTCGATTTATTCTTGTCCGGAGTGCTGCCAATATTGTATATGTGACAGAAACTATAAAAATACGATTCGAATTGTATGAAATCGTCCGGGCATTACGATGAATGCACCATGAATTATCACACGTATTTGGTCGGCATTCGTATGGAGAGTATATATGAACTTGCAGTGAGTCCATACAAATATTAAAAGATACCAATTTTCTTCGTCATCAGTGGTACGTAAACCTACAAATAAATTTAATTCACGGTTATAAGTTGATGATTTTGATTGTATAACATGAAAGCGGTATTAGCGTATCAACTTCCCATAACGTGGTATACAGATAGTCACTCCCATCACCATATTCGTTACCCTTAACAGGTCCTGAGTATATTAAGTTAAACCACTCAAATGGAAGAATCGTCCAACGATCACTACCCGGCAACTCTTATGGTCTACGTATTTCTTTGTATCTCCATATTATGAGGCTATTTGTCCACGCCCGAACATGCTGTAAAATAACAAGTTTTTTAATTGTTGGAATTAAAAATAAAATAAAATTTACAATTAAAAACATAAAATCATACCTCTGTACATAAAGACACGTTCCCTAGTAATTTACGCTAAAAATCTAACTGGATATCGTTTTGACCCATGTAATACACCCTACATTCTGCCAATTATGGTTATCTATTGGATCGGGAATGCTTTCCACAATAACTCGTGAGTTTGAAGATGACTCATTGTGACGTCTTCTATTACCTCTGCGAGAAGACATTTTAACTGTTTCGCTTCTCAATAACCGTATAAAACAAGTAATATATGTTCGTTTATATAACGTTTATGCAGAATTTTAAATCAAATCAAATAATTGCTTTACGTTTTTCAAGGAATAATACGTCATATCACATCATTATAAAATTTATAATACATGTAAATCGAGGAAATAAATACCGAATCTTATTCAGTAGGAAGCTCACGGCCCGTGAATAAAGTCACAGGTCGTGAAGGGTGCTCGTAACGGCCCGTAAGGTTGTTCACGGTCTCCCTCTTACGGCCCGTATGATCTTTCACAGCCCGTTACTCACGAAAGCTGCAAAATATAAAGTTGTCAGGCCATAAGACCCTTCACGAGTCGTGAAAAAAGTCAAATTTTGTCCTATTATCACCTGACTGGACGTCCAATAGCATTTGCCATAACGAACCCAACCACTAGGCCTACGCTACATGTTTGTTGAATATCACCTCACACCACCTGCTCTATCCTTCCCCACACGCATCCCCATCTACAACTCACATTTCTTTTTATTTCTCCAAATAAATCTCACTATTCATCTTCTTCAACCTCAAGGAACACTCTGCTTAACAAAAATCACTATGCAGCACCTTTGATGAGCATATTTTTGACTCCATTATGTGCAGGAGTTTCACCCTAACTTAGTTTAATTCTTTATTGGTGTTAAAAGAGATTACCCCAATGTCTTGGAAACAAAGAGGAGGCTATGAGTTGAATTCAAGAAGTGTGGTGTCAAAGCAATTGACCATCTTCTTGTGTGCAGGTTGCTTGTTTGCTGGAATGCTCTTCACCGACAGGTTTTAGTCTCTTTTCTACACCACTTAACAAGAAATTGAGGGTTTGAATTGGAATTAGTGGGTGCTAACTGGTTGCTTTTTGGTAATCTTTCTTTGTCAAATGATTACGGATACATTTTCTTAAAGTTATTAAATTGTGTAAATTCTGTTAATCCTGAAATGGGTTTGAAGATTTTCTTGAAAAATATTGAATCTTGAAAGTTTTATTGAGTACTCTAAGGATTGGTATGTTTCCTAGAAGTTCTTGAATTTTATGAAACTTTGGTGATCTTGATATTGGTTTGAACATACATTAGTACTTTTAGAATTGATATGTTTCCTAGAAATTCCTGAAATATTAAGGTGATTAACCATTTTAAAACAATTTAAGCTTAAATTTTAATGACCATTAAAAGTTTTACATTTTCTGACTTCAATAGAAGTGGTATGTTTCTGGTTGATTAATTCAGGTTCTAGAAGTTCTTTTTTTTTGTTTAGGGGGGGGGTGGGGGTGGTGGACATAATGATGGTCATTTAGTCAATGTGGGATGCTATATAGAACATTGCTTGTTGGAATTAATCTTGTCATCAAATGTATTTAGTAATTATATATGTATTAAGTCGGGTCTCGATGTAAATATAGTATGTAGGGGTCAAATGGATAAGTTAGTTGAAGGTAGTTATTGGCACCAAAATAAACCGCCAATAACCAACTTGTAACTGTCATATACGACATGTATATATACCCCTGTAGTAGAACATATGAATATATAAAAATAGAAGGTTTCTGTGAAATTCTTCGCTCTTCATATTGTGTATGTGCAGTAAGTTGTACTTGAGAATCGATTAAGTGATCCTTCTAGATCCCTCAATTGGTAACAGAGCGTTACGCTCTTGGGAAGAAGGAAACCTGTGGAAGATTGTTCACTGTCAAGAATCGAAGAATGGAGGATAAATATGTGGTCGGGGGGGGGGGTTGATGGTGTTGATGTTTCGGTGATGAATCCAGTGTTGCGGTTCGGTCAGGAGGACCAGGTTGAATTGAGCAAGTGCGGTCAAGGAGATAGTGGGGATTCGAGTGTGGAAACATTGTGCATCAAAGTAAATGACTTCACGATTGATTATGCGGTTCAAGTGGAAGACAGGGTCAATTTGGAAACAAGAAAATTTGGAAACTTGGCAAAGGGAAGATATGGTAGGAAGTCAATTCGACACCATACTTGCCCATATTGCAATCGCCCCGGTAAGTTTAAGCAGATTTGCAACAACAGAATTCAATTCTCAGAATTCTTGGTAAGAGGAACTGAAAATGGGAATTGGAATGATATCTGGTATGTTAGCTTGTATCGAAAGAAACATACGTGTGGAAATAAAAAACTCTTCAAACGGTTGAAAAAGTCTTTTGGAATTGAGACTTATTTACCCGATTTTAAGAAGGCATATTTCGAGGAAAAGGTCAAATAGAATTATTTGATAACGGGAATACACATGTTATAGAATCAGTCTATTATATTCCCACAATGAAAAGGAATGTCCTTAGTCTAGAACAATTGGCGTGTCAAGGATTCGAGTGACATTCGAAGGAACTATATGTTATATCTTCAAATCATTTGAAGATAGGATTGATTCGGAGTCTCAAGATGATAGACACAACTCTGATCATGATCCTACAATAAAATAGGAAGATGTTGAACATTTAGAAGAAACGAAAGTGATGTTGGATCACTTTGATAAACTGGATTTAGAGAGATCAAAGAATGAGGAGAAAATTCAAGAGGGAAAAGGAAAAGAAGTTGTGGTTGAACAACAAGAGAAGGTAACAAATGTTGAAGAAATGAATACCTTCTTAGACTTACTGAAAACCATGAATTTGGGCATAGTTCAAAAGAAAACCATTAAAGAAAAGTTCAAAGAAATGGTGAAATGGTTCGTGAAATATGTACTGAAGCAGCAAAGTATATTTCCACCAAAAATCGATGGATAGATTGTAGACCTATATAACTTGTATATGGGAGTACAATTGAATGGAGGGAAGGCAGTGGTAAGCAAGAAGGAGTTCTGGCCATTGATAGCAGCAGATTTAGGATTGAATTCGCAGAACCATGTGAAACTTGTGATGATTTACAATGAGTATTTGGACATCATGGAATGGTACCACAAAGCTTCGAAGGAAAGGCAAAGCAAAGGAAGGTTTGAAGAAGGTGAGAGTAACAGTGAGAAAAGAGATCGAGATATAAAAGAATCACTGGAAGGGTTGCTGTCAACAAAGAAAAGAAGGATGGATGAAGCCCGTGATCAGTCACCACCCGAAGGACCAAACAAGTGAAAGGCAGCTGACAAGTATGTTGGATTATGTACGGGTTCGGTTACGTCACGTTGCCAATCGAGCTATGACCCGTAAGAGTTACACCTTGGGCAACAAATATTAATTCCACTTAATTTGATTAACTGGAGCTTAAGAACTATATCGGATTTTATAATTTATAATTGTTATAAATTATTTAATATTAATGTTTATTTAAATAAATAAATAAAGAAAAAAAAACATCAAAGTTGCTAGTGGTAGGCCAAGAGGCAAGTTGGATGGCCACCTTGCTCAATTATTGCTCTCAATATTAAACGAAATGAGAAGGTAAGTGGCAGAGTTTTTATTCGATTTTCAAAAAACAAGATTCTCTGTCTCTTTCTTAATACACCTATACTCAATCAAACCGAGCGGATCTCTTGAAGAACTCTGCAAGCTTGGGTTTTTTCTTTCAACTTCCATATATTCTTCATCATCTCAAAAAGAAGAAGAAGAAAAGTTTGATTTTTCTTCCTATCACAAACAACCGATATATTTGATTGAAACCGTGGATCACGCCTCTTAGAGCCGCAACCACTGTGTTCCAATTTATTGTTCGTTGATTCTAGCATTCATTCGTTGTCTCTCGGTGTCTCAAACGGTTAATTATTAACCACAAATATATATTATATCTCATCAGTAGATTATTAATATTCTGTATTTGCATTGTTTGTAACCCAGATCCTGTCGGGTTCATTCTGGTATTTTATTATTACTCCGCTGCGTTAACTGTTATTAATTAGATTAATAATTATCAAAACTGTTTTGATAAATAAACCTAACGAAGATACCACTGAACCCAACAGTGGTATCAGAGCCAGGCTTACAACATGCAAATCAGATCCGGTTTGTTAACTGGTTATAGATCACAAACTTTAAAATTATTTGAAGTTTCTGATTTATATTATTTTGGGCAACTTTTTATTTTGGTTAAATATTTATTAACCAAAAGATTGCCCGTATTATTTGATTGTGTTTTAATATGTAAATCTGGCTAGACCCTGTGGTTGAATGGTTGTGATGTGATTTGTTATTGTTAAAGTTTTGATTTTATGGTTTTTGGCCCATTTGATGGCTCAAAGTTGTAATAGATTAGAGTTTTCTTTTATTTTGTATTTCTTTTTGTAAATATTGTAATATTTGAAGACCCGAAGTCAAAACTGGAGACAAGACGAATCAAGGAGTCAGTGGGAGCCCATCAAGACAACTAGATGCACTTAGGTCCATCCTTGTGGTTGCTTTATTTTATTATTACTCCGCTGCGTTAACTGTTATTAATTAGATTAATAATTATCAAAACTGTTTTGATAAATAAACCTAACGAAGATACCACTGAACCCAACAAAGTATACATTTGATGATCAAGCATAGGGGAGGCATTGTTGGAATTAATCTTGTCATCAAATGAATTTAGTAATTATATATGTATCAAGTCGGGTCTCGATGTAAATATAGTATGTATGGGTCAAATGGATAAGTTAGTTGAAGGTAGTTATGGAGCCAAAATAAACCGTCAATAACCAACTTGTAACTGTCATATACGACATGTATATATACCCTTGTAGTAGAACATATGAATATAGTAAAATAGAAAGTTCCTGTGAAATTCTTCCCTCTTCATATTGTGTATGTGCAGTAAGTTGTACTTGAGAATCGATTAAGTGATCTTTCTAGATCCCTCATTGCTTTCCTAAATTACCTTACATTCTCTCTATGATAGATGTTTAAAGGTTGCATCACTTGCAAGGGTGAATATGGAATGAAGTTATAGAATAGTAACAAACTGACTAACACTTCGTTTGATTTTCTTTATGGCGTTAGAATGTTGACAGAGCCTGAAGCTAAAGGTCTACCGAGACCAATCAGAGCCGAAGATGAACAAATTTAGTTAGTTGCAGATGGTTGTGACACAAAATTCATGAGTGAACAAGTTCATTAGTTACTTCTTCTTCCTTTCTTAAATCTTTCTCGGCTAGACAATAATCATATTATGGGACTTTTATCTTTATGTTAGAAGGATATAAGAAGGGACGCCAAAGATATAGACCATGATGTTTCAGAAAGACGTAACACGGTCCAGTAAACTTCCTTTTCCATATTTCATATACGAGTAATGCATAAGCTTCCTTTTCCATATTTCATACATGAGTAATGCACTTGGCTTTTAAAAGTTGGCTTTTTTGTTGATGTTATTGTGCAGAACAATAGATTAAACAATTTCAAACTTGGAGATGGAATTAGCTGCTGCTAGAGCTCTGCAAGATTCTATAATTACGGGATCTCCTATATCTGATGATTTAATGTTACTAGAGCCCGTTAAGAATAGAAAGTATCTGATGGTTGTAGGGATTAATACGGCTTTCAGCAGTCGAAAGAGAAGAGACTCTGTACGGGCTACTTGAATACCTCAAGGTTGTTCTCTCTAGTCTCTTTTGCACTTTTAGCTAATGCACATGATTAAGGGTAGCAAAATGTGTAATCTTTTATTCGGCTCGGGTTAACCCGAAACACCTTTTGTCCAATTTTCTACTGTTTAAACCATTTGACACATTTCCTTCCAAGTTATTTTTTGACGTACCATTAGAGATACAACTATTTCTGTCTGATGCATTAAAAATACACTTTGGGTAATTTTTGACTAGTTTGACTGATTGATTTAACCCATTGACCCTTTTCCTTCTCATTTTATATTCTGTCTGATCTTAACTCGTCGACATGTTAGAGATGATACATAACCTGAATCAAGGTTGCCACCTCCAAAATTGACATAATCTTTATTTTATTATACGAACTCCAGGTGATAAACTGAGGAAGTTGAAGGAAGAAAAGGGTATCATTATGCGATTTGTCATAGGTCACGGGTAGGCATCACCTATTTCTCCATCTTTCTGTTATGCATAATAACACAAGAATATAAACTCTAAAGGAGTTGATTGTGTATTGCGGTGCTACATCTGGGGGTATTCTTGATAGAGCTATTGAGGCAGAAGATAGAAAGCATGGAGATTTCTTGAGACTGGTAAAAATACAATATTTTTTTTACCCTTTTTAAACTTGATTCAAGAGTTTGCTTACTAACTGCATGGTATGTGAGCAGGACCATTTTGAGGGGTACCTTGAATTATCAGCTAAAACAAAAACATATTTTACAACCACCGTCGCTTTATGGCATGCAGATTTCTATGTGAAGGTTGATGATGATGTGCATGTAAATATAGGTAAAATTGTACAAACCCATTTCATTGTTTCTTTGAATTAGACAAGCTAATTATGCTCATTCAACTGAAAAGGGGTTCCTTTGAGTTATAATTTATGTCTAATAGAGCAAATGGGTAGAGCTAGTCAAACTGGTTGAACGCCAAACTAAGATATCGCATACAACCTCTTAAATCACTTCACTCGTATTATTTTCTTTTATTATTACTTACTTATTTCAGTAATCATATTTAACACATTAGTTATTTGTAGTTTATTAAAAAATGATAAAAGTGTCTGTGAATCAATCTAACCTAAGCTCGACTCGACATTTACTAAATATGTCATGTTTCATTTGTTACCCAACCTGTGTCACCTCTATTCTTAATATTTAAACAAACATGAAAGTTGCATACGATTTGTAATCATATTTAGCAATATTAATTATTTTATAAAGCAATCAAATTCACCTGACAAAAGTCTTTACATGTTATCATTCATTAACCAGCCTTAGTATCTGAGTTATACTGAGTTCGGATACAACCTCTGTGATTTTATAGTTTTTGTAATCATATAATCATATGTATCACATTAGTTATTTATAACTTTTTAGAACATGAGTGTTTTTGGGTCATCCCAACCCATCCAGACCTGACCCATATTTAAATATACAAAAATTTATATGTATTCATCCCTTACCCAACCTGCTCACTTTTTCTTATTTAAGTTACTGAGTTTTGTAATATTCATATTTAGTAATGTTTTATAAAATGAACAAAATGGCTAATGGTTATGCTTGCAGTCACATTTGGAGCAACTCTAGCTAAGCACCGGTTGAGCCCACGTGTGTACATTGGATGCATGAAATCCAGACCCGTGCTGGCTCACAAGTAAGCCATTGTATTTCTTCTATCTTGACTTCTAGTCTCTTTTATCTATCGTGAGATTGAGTTTTTACCGTTGAATTTTTTTTTACTCAAAGAGGAGAGAGATATCATGAACCCGAGTACTGGAAGTTTGGTGAGGAAGGAAACAAGTATTTCCGACATGCAACCGAACAACCATACGCCATCTCAAAAGATTTAGCCACTAACATATCAATAAACCAGTAAGTATGATCACTTAATTACAACTTGTGTAAAAACCAGTATTTGTTATTTTTGATTAAACCTCTTGAACATTTGAATCTTTTTAGAAATGTGTTGCGCAAGTATGTGAATGAAGATGTATCATTGGGATCATGGTATATTGGACTTGATGTAGAGCACATTGGTGATAGAAGGCTATGTTGTGGAACACCACCTGGTATTTTCCACTCGTTTTTTGTTCTATTTCTTTTATTTTTACATTATGAATGTCTTAGGTGAAGAGGAAGTAGCCAGTGGTTTTATTTTTTATTATTTTATTTTTATTTTAAATATGTTAGAATAACAGATTGGGTCAACCCGAAAACGTATGCAAACATGTAGAATTGAAGTGACATACTTCGACTCTTTTCTTTTCATTGAACTCGACTAATAAAACTGAATACATAACCTTATATTTATAGTATATATAAATTAATCTTAACCTAATTCAAATACTATTTAAAAAATCATATAGATAAACTAATAGTTATCTATTTCTAACAAACCGATATCTATTAATTAAATAAACCAAACTTTTTGTTTCTCTCAATGATGTTTTTAGTTTGTCTAAAATTACCCATTCAATTATGAACATATTAAGATAATATGTGTTTGATCAGATGAGGTTGGTGCAACCAAAACTACACTTATAAGTTTTGAGTACAAATGTGCAAAGGCTTCCGAAGACAAAGATGCACTTTCAAAACAAAGTTAAAGATCTTCCGAATCTTAAGGATGAAGAACTTTCGAAGGAAGAACTAAGTCTTCCGAGACTAAGTAGTTTGTCCTTCCGAAGTACAACACTTAGGAGATTCAAGACAAAGCCTTCGGAAGAAAAAAGGTCATGAAGACTTGCTGAAGTCTCAGAAGAAGTTAACTCTCCCGAAGTATAAATGGTTTCGCTAGTCTTTATTCTTCCGAAACCATTTTACCTTTAGAAAAACTAACTATAGACCAGTGGATATAAGTATGGTCCGACTGACAAGTCTGATATACTACATAGCGTTTTCCCACGTCCATGTAGTTGACCATACTTTATTCCACTGTTCACATTTATCAATTAGTACTGTTACCAACTTTAGTAGGTAACAAAAGATAAGTCATGGACCTGTCATGACTACCTAATCTAGGAAAGTATTTTATCTTAGATACCTTATGTCTAGCAACGTAGTATTTGTTTAAATGTAAGTTTCAGCTGGTTTTTAAAGTATAACCGTCTGTAGATAGTAGTATATATAGTTTCTCAATATAACTCATGATGCATGCTTTGTAAGAGTCTTGTAAACACTTAGTTGAGAAGTAATATATACAAGTATTTTGAAAAAACATTTCTTGTGTTCATTAACTTAGTATATTATCATCAACTTAGTTTGAGATTCTGCATCATCATACGAGTGAAACTTAGTGAGTTTGAGAGAAAATATTGTGTTGAGAGACCAACACCGATCCTACAATATGCTTCATTCACCCCCCTAATTAGACCTGTAAATGAACTGAACGTTTATGAACTGTTTTGTGGGAAGTTCGTTTATGCTCGTTTATTTAGGAAGATGAGCCAACATGAACAGAAAATTTGTGTTCGTTTAATTAAACGAACAAACATGAACACATGTTTTGTACGTTAATGTTTGTTTATTTGTTTACGTTCAGGAATGTTCGTTTATGTTTGTTCATAAATGTTCGTTTATGTTTGTTAATTTACATACTAGGTTACAATCCCGTGTAATACGCGGGTTAAATAAATTTACTGTTACATGGTTTATAATATAAAAAGTTATGTCATAAATATTATGTATTATACGGATTGAATAAACCCATGTATTACACATTTGAAAAATTAAAGTTAACATATTTAAAATTTTAATTATGGATAGTTATTAATTAATAAATAATTATTATAACATTTATAATTAAGATGAGAGAGAAGTGAGAAAAACAATTATTAGATTGCCTCAAACGGCGACAAGTGTCCAGATTTATTTTTATTTATTAATATAGATATATTAATATAAAGGGTATTATATGTTAATATTTGAAGTATGAGTGTTTTATGTTAAATTAAAAACTTAAAATTTAGTGAGATTTGAATTTCCACTAATATGCCTAAAATTCCAAAATGATCATTTAAGGTTCTTTTTTACTTGTTTATGTTTGTTCAGTTATTTTTGTTTATTTTTTTTGGTGTTCGTTTATTATTGTTCATTTGTGTTTGTGAAATGTTCATTTAGCTTTTTAACGAAAGAATATGAACGAACACGGATGTTTTTATTTTCTTAATAAACTAACATGAACAAAAAATCATGTTCGATTATGTGTTTATGTTCATGTTTGTGTTCAGTAAAAGTCAAATGAACATACACGAACATGTTGATATCGGTGTTTGTTCGGTTCATTTATAAGCCTACCCCTAATCTTGATATTTACTTTCAATTATCACCTTTTCTTGAAACCTTCCCTCTCCTCGATCTCTCTTAAACCCTGCCTCTAACTCGTCCAGGTCCTATATCTTCTCAGTTTAAACCCCTACTTTTGTCTATAATTATTTTGGATAAAAACTTGCTTCTTTGACTTGTACTTCTTCCCGGATCGTTTAAGCCACCTGCCATTGACCTCCGACTGAAAAAACTAGCCCTTTGGTTTTCTGGAACGCAACCTAACGCCATGATGTTTGTTTATTGCGCCTCTTATTGGATTACTTTTGCTAAAATAGAACCATCCATTCTTTTTCTTGGCAGAGAAGTTTAAACACTTATTGATTACGAACAAACCTGGTTAGTGCCTTTGATTGATCACACCTGCTAGCCTGCATTGATCAAACTGACTCCTTTGTTAACCTGTTGTTTAATATCCCCTAATCAAACAAATCTGGGATTGACTAATTGTTGTTGATCGAACTCCATCCTTGATCGCTTAGCTTGTTTTTTTTCATATTGTTTCCTTTTCTTCATCTTCAAGCTACGATAATCGAACATATTTAATAACAAAAAAGGTTACTTGTTGATTCTTCTGTCGTCTTTGTCTATCCTGGTCGAGTTCAGATGCTATCTTCTCCACCCTAGAATCCTGATCCATTCTACACATGTCATGATCGTTAGCTCTGATACTAATTGTTAGAATAACAAACTGGATCAACCCGATGATATATGCAAACATGTAAAATTAAAATAATATATTTCGACCCTTTCTTTATATCGAACTCGACTAATAAAACTGAATACATAACCCTATATTTATAGTATACCTAAATTAGTCCTAACCTAATTCAAATATTATTTAAAAAGTCATATAAATAAACTAATAATTATTTATTTCTAATAAACTTATAACTATTATCCTATATATTAAAAAAGCAAGGCGATGAACAGTAGTATGGACATCAGGGACGTTGGTCTTTTTAATCTACGATGAGAAGTGGCGATGCGTTGTTTGCTGCTTTGGTTTACGCGTGGCCTGAGGTAGGGTGCGTTGCATCATTCATCCAAAGAAAGGGAGATGAGAGCGAAGCGAAGATGACGAGAAGAGAGAGTGCCTCTGCGATGATGTTATGAATGATATGTAGTTCAGGGTAGAAATTGTAATAAATTGATAGATCGAGGGGGTTAGTTACAAATGTTTAGTTAGTTGAGAATGTAACGGTCGATCTTAACGACCTAACGATCAGTGTATGCGTATTAATAGTGTGGAATGAGAATGATTGAATAGCTTGATTGATCAATTAACTCTTCTTCTTAGTCCTTCTTCTTCTTGATCATATCAAGTGGTATCAGAGCTGCCCGATTCTCGGATAACTCTTGATCAATTCCAATGGCGACTACTCGCAATCAATCACTGGAGCAAAAGGTGCAGGATCACGAAGCAACACTTTTTCGTTTGGAATCGGTAACAGGTCTCAATTTGACAGAATTAGAGACCATTCGAGCAGCAACAGCGAAGAATTCTACGGAATTGCAGGCAATGAAGGCGCAATTGGTTGAAAACTCAAACCAGATGGTAGAAATTTTCAAGAACTTACAATTGCTCAGCAAGAATCAGCCAATTCCTTTGGAATCGAGTCACGAGGACGAAAATGATGTATTTGCTGGCCACAACAGCCGGAATCGCTTAACGAAGATGGAGTTTCCTAAATTCAATGGAACGAATGTGGAAGGATAGTTATGTAAAGTGGAGCATTTCTTCTCCATTGATGGAACTCCTGAGAATTCAAAGGTGAGGTATGCAATTGTTCATTTAGAAGATATTGCATTGTTATGGCATCAGTCATTTGTTCGATCAAGGGGAGGATTGATTGATGGATTATCTTGGAAGGATTACAAGAATTTCATTTCAACTAGATTTGCATTGGTGATTGGTTCTGATGCAATGGGAGCTTTAGCTGCCATTAGGCAAACTAGTTCTTTACAAGAACTTTGCCAAGAATTTGATCTAGCTTTAACAAAGGTTTCCATTTGTGATGAATATGCTACTAGTTTGTTCCTTCGAGCAGTTAAGCCAGAGATTGGTAATCCACTGAGATTACTTCGACCTAAAAACTTACCTGAAGCCTACATGTTAGCCCGAATACAAGATGAAAACTTAAAATTCAGCCACCCAAATATCACCCAAAAACCATACCGAAACACTAATTCCTACAATACCTACCCTAAACCACCATTACCCTCTAGTAATGCCAACCTACCCTTATTACCCACACCACCAACTAAACTTAAAACCTTCACTTCTAGAAGATTGTCTTCTAAAGAAATTGAGGAAAAGAAAGCTCGAGGGGAATGCTTTGGGTGTACTGAAAAGTATACACCTGGACATGCATGCAAAACCAAACAATTATTTTCAGTGGAAATAATTAAAGAAGATGATGGGGAGGATGGAGAGACTGACTGCATTAACTGTGCAGCGACCGAAGTGCATGACCCACAGATCTCTCTTAATGCTATTACTGGGATGCAATCGTTCTCCACTATGAAAGTAGTTGGGGCTGTGGGAACCAAACCCTTACACATTTTGACTGATTCAGGGTCAACACATAATTTCCTAGATGAGAATATTTCTAAGAAACTCAATGTTAATATGAAGGAAATGACTCCTGTTAAGATTACGGTTGCAGATGGTAATATGATCACTTGTAATAAGGTGTGCAATGACTTTCAATGGTCCATGCAAGGCAACTGGTTCAAAACGGATGTCTTCCTTACTCCACTAAACAATTATGATATGGTCCTTGGAGTTCAGTGGTTACAGAATCTCGATGATATCATATGGAATTTTAAAGCTTTGACTATGGATTCACTGTTGGGGGAGTATCATTCACATTAAAGGGGGCTAAAACTAAGCCACTCGCTTTATGTTCTGCAGAGAAGATGCACACCTTGCTTTATTTGGATCAAGTTACTCAAGCACAACTGTTTAGCCTTCAAACTCACCAAGAAAATGACTCTCAACATGTTCCATTGGTACCAACAGAAGACTTACCAATGCAAGTATCAAACCTCTTACAAGAGTATGCTGATGTCTTTTGCATTCCCACTTCCTTACCACCTTCACGTTCATGTGACCACAGAATAGTGCTTAAAGAAGGTACCAATCCAATTGCTCTTAAACCATACCGATACCAAGCAGCTCAAAATGACATTATTGAGAAGATGACCCAAGAATTACTAGATATGGGTATTGTTCGAGAAAGCACTAGTTCTTTTGCAGCCCCCGTGGTTTTAGTCAAGAAAAAAGACGGTTCTTGGCGTATGTGTGTGGATTACCAAAGGTTAAATGACGCAACCATTAAGAATAGCTTTCCCATTCCACTCATTGATGAATTGTTGGATGAGTTATATGGAGCTACCATTTTTTCTAAATTGGATCTTAGATCGGGGTATCATCAAATTCGAATGCACCCTCAAGATATTGACAAGACTGCCTTCCGCAAATATCAAGGGCATTATGAGTTCCTTGTACTACAGTTTGGATTAACAAATGCTCCCGCAACCTTCCAAGCATTAATGAACACCACCTTTAAACCACTCCTGCGCAAGTGTGCTCTAGTATTCTTTGATGATATACTGGTTTATAGTGCTACTTTAGAGCAGCATGTGACTGATCTGGCTGTTGTGCTCCAATTGTTGCGTGACAATTATCTTGTGGCTAAGAGATCTAAGTGTTCATTTGCGGGTACCCGGGTGGAATACTTGGGGCATATCATTTTGGGTGAGGGAGTTTCTACTGATCCCTCAAAGATCACAGCCATTGTGAATTGGCCCATTCCCTCTACGGTGAAACAGTTAAGGGGTTTCTTGGGGTTATGTGGTTACTATCGTAGGTTTATAAAAGCTTTTGGAGTGATAGCAAGACCTCTCACCAACCTTCTCAAAAAAGACTCCTTTAAGTGGCATGATGAGGCTCAGAAGGCTTTTGATCAATGGAAGGTGGCCCTTTCTTCTTCACCGGTTCTTGCTCTACCCGATTGTACCAAACCATTTGTGGTTGAAACCGATGCTTCAAATAAGGGATTAGGGGCAGTCCTTATGCAAGAAGGCCACCCAATAGCCTTTCTAAGTAAGGCTCTCTCTCCAAGACAGCATGCTTTATCCGTATATGAGAAAGAGTTGTTGGCTATCTTACTAGCCGTTAAACATTGGCATCATTACTTAATTGCCAATCATTTTATCATTCAAACTGATCAGAAAAGTCTTTAAGTTTTTGTTAGATCAAAAAGTCAGTACAACCCTACAACAAACATGGTTGACAAAATTGCTTGGTTATGATTATGAGATAAGATACAAGCAAGGGATTACAAACAAAGCTGCGGATGCTCTTTCTCGAATGGAAGGTTCCACTATCTTTCAACTGAATATGAGTTCCATTGATCCTCTTCTGTGGGATCGCATTCAACATAGTTGGTCACTCGATGATAAACTGTGAGTGATTTTGACATCTTTGCAACAGGGACAGTCAATCAAACATTTCCATTGGAATGGCACTATTCTCACTCGAAAAGGCAAGATTGTTGTGGGTGATGATTTGAAATTAAGGACTGACATTCTAATCTTATGTCATTCTTCACCGGTTGGGGGCCATTCAGGCTTTACTTCCACTCTCCATCGCTTGAAGGCAATGTTTTATTGGAAGAAATGCTCGCGAGATGTTAGATCTTTTATTCATGACTGTCAAATATGTCAACGAAGTAAATATGAAAGGGTGGCTACCCCTGGGTTATTACAGCCTTTGCCAACTCCAAAATCCATTTTCTCGGACATTTCCATGGATTTTGTGAATGGTTTACCAAAGTCTTATGGTAAAGATTCAATTTTGGTGGTTGTTGATCGGTTTACTAAGTATGGCCATTTTATGGGTCTTACTCACCCTTATTCGGCTACAAATGTTGCTCAGGTACTCTTTGATAATGTGTTCAAGCTACATGGTTGTCCATCTACCATTGTATCTGATAGAGATTCTTTGTTTCTCAGTCAATTTTGGCGTGATTTCATGAGGCTGCAAGGTATTTCCCTCGCCTATTCTACCGCTTACCATCCTCAATCCGATGGGTAGACTGAAGTTCTTAATCGATGCTTGGAATCATATTTGCGAGCTATGGTTATGGATACCCTATTGCTGTGGTATAAATGGTTAACCTTAGCGGAGTGGTTGTACAATACTACCTATCATTCTGCTATTGGAATGTCCCCATTCGAGGCTCTTTATGGGATCAAACCACCTCTGCACATTCCTTATATTCCTAATGATTCACAATTGGCATCTATTGAAGAGTTATTCCAAGCCAGAGAATTGAAACTAACCAATTTAAAGACTTCGTTAGACAAGGCTAGGAATCGAATGAAACAGCTAGCAGATTCCCATCGCACGGATCGCACATTTCAAGTTGGTGAGTGGGTGTATGTAAAACTGCACCCCTATGTTCAGACTTCTTTAAGAAGTCATCGCCATTCAAAATTGGGTCCTCGTTACTTTGGTCCATTTTTGATTGTGGAGAAGGTGGGTTCTGTGGCATATCGATTGGATTTGCCTTCTTCTTCGTAAATCCATCCTACTTTTCACGTTTCACTTTTGAAGGCAGCTCATGGCGACCATTCTCATATTATTCCACTTCCGGATGAACCTCGTTTCTCTTTGAAACCGAGGGCTATTTTGGATTGTAAATTGGTGAAGAAACGAAATAGAGCTTCCACTTAAATCCTTGTTCATTGGATGCACTTGCCAGCTACGAAAGCTACATGGGAAGATTTGGAAGAATTTCAATTGCGTTTCCCTGACTTCCATTCTTGAGGTCAAGAATGTTTTGATCGGGGAAGTATTGTTACAAATGATATGTAGTTCAGGGTAGAAATTGTAATAAATGGATAGATCGAGGGGGTTAGTTACAAATGTTTAGTTAGTTGAGAATGTAACGGTCGATCTTAACAACCTAACGATCAGTGTATGCGTATTAATAGTGTGGAATGAGAATGATTGAATAGCTTGATTGATCAATTAAATCTTCTTCTTAGTCCTTCTTCTTCTTGATCGTATCAAATGACGATGATGTGGTTTCTAGGGTTTTGGTGTTTCCTTTTCTCCTCGACGATGACATTGATGCAGTGGTTGCGCGATGCCCGTTTCTGGGGTTTCCGTCATGACCCTTAACTACGACGCTTTGAGAACTGGTTGCTTGAGAGCATACGAATGTATTGAACACAAAAGAGAAATGTTGGAATATCGATTGTCGATCAAGATGGATTCTTTCTTTAATAGATTGATGGTCAAGAAAGAACACAGAGGCGGAGCATTTCTTTCCCTCTATTTCCCCATGTTCGATGGTCGTTCTCCACCTCTATCTACTTTATGTTCATCGTCCTATTTAACTCATGAGTGCATATTTGAATAGTTGATGCAAGATTCTCCCCTGTTTTTTAATATTCAACCCCATTAGATTTACACCAGGAACCAAATTATGCATCAAAATTGATTATGAAACCTTAAAGGCGAAAGCCTAAATGATTAATGGGGTTATTGGGGTTTCACTTCATTTCAGAGTTTGAATTTTATAGATTTTAGGGGTATTAAACTAAATTGTTGGAATTCAACTTCTGTTATGGTTTTAAAGCAGGGATGCACTCAGTTGGTTTATATATGTTTTTTGTTGAACAAGTCTTACGTTTTTGTTCTGTCAACATCTGTAAGTTCCTAGGCATATTATGCAGGTGGGTGATGCAGGTTTGGTATATGTGTGTTCCTATTCAATACGATGTTTCTTTTGAATGATTGAATGACTGAATGAGTCTTACCGGTAATTTTGATTTGGTTCTTTAACACGTAGTTTCGGTTAAGTTCTTTAAATCTTTGATAAACTATGATGATCAAGTTTGGATTAACAGCTTGGCGAGGCAGAATTAGAGCACGACAAGTCAGGTTTTCCCTTTGCAACATTTGTTACAGCCAATTGCGGTCTAAGAAATTACTCCGAGCTTACTCCTCTTTCGTGAGTATTAGCCTTCCCATTTTATTACCTCTTATGGTGGTTTTAATGTCGTTTTAATGGACTCATGACTAATATAAGCAGTAGCTTAGGTTGCATGTTTGGCAGATTGTCATTTGCACTCACATTAAAATCCACTTTTTTGACATTGATTGTATATACATCACAACTGAAAGAAATGTATTTTTTTGATTTCTCATCTTTATATTTACGTAATTTTTTCAATTTAATGCAAATTCTTATGTTTTTTAGATGGGTGTTCTTTCAGTCCTACATGCAGGATTTCTTTAGAAAAGTTATATGGCTTTTGTTGCTTTATATAATCAGATTTAAAGTGAAGGTTAGGACTTGTAATAGATTCATTGAGATAAGCTAAAGATTTATCTTACTAGCTTTGATTTTAAGCATGTGATTGGCTTATATTGATTCTAAGTCAGTTTGAAGATAAACATTTAAAGAAAAAATATTCAATCATTTGAAGTGACCCAAACCAAGTTACCTCCTTAGGTGCTTTTGTTCTCTTTTGAATCCTTTTGAGCATGTTTAGGATGGATTTCTATACTCTAGGTATATTTGTTAATTGCAAGATCTGAATAATGTGGTGACTAACTTAGGATGGATTTCTATATGTTTATACACGCAATTGGGTGATGTCAATGTGACAAATGATTTTATTTTTATTGCAGGATGTGTTTCCAGTAGGCGGTCTCCACATTTTTTAGTGGTAGAAGTTTACTACTAGCATCAACATGAGTTGGATTCAACAATTGTGGTTGATGGTTTTCATTCGACATTTCAAGCAGACCTTTTTCTTATGCAATATAAATGTATTGGTGTAAAGAACCGCAATGCACGAATCCTGAAACAGGTACCTTTATCATACATCACGGTTCACGTACTTGCAATGGAGTCGCAAACATTTGATTGTTAATCACCAAAAAAATCTTTCATTAAGATTATATTTAGCTACATGATCATAGCTATTGATGTTATATTTAATTTTAGCGGTGCTACGTGTTGTCGTTAATGTTGAGAAACCGTAAAGAGCCGACACTTCCGAGGCTTCAAAATGTCACATCATTGTAACCGCCGTGAAGCGCGGGCGGGTTATACCTAGTTAATTAAATAAACCAAATCTTTTGTTTCACTCTTTGATTTTTTTTGTTTGTCCAGAATTACCCTTCAAGATAAGTTTTAGGTTAGTAGAATCTTGTTTTGGCACAATAAGCTTTATTCTATCAATAAAATGTGGCTATCTGAAGCAGATGAATGTGTAATTTGTACAACACCGAGTGTGTCAGTTTGAAGTGTTTGGATGAAGGTGATGTGATTTGTTCCTACAAATTATATTGGAGTGTTTACTTAAATAAGAATATACAACTGCTAGAATATTGAAAGATAAATGAAGATTTCATAACTTCTTTTTATTCAACATACACTAACGTACGTATAAGGTTATGTGTATATATGTTGAGGAGGAGACGACTCTAAACTAAACCCAAATAGTCAAAATTCATAACAAACCTGGAATGGAATCAACATGGATAGAACAAAGCAATACTTAATCAATCTCACATCAATTGATGTTGACCTCACATGGATTGGTCTCTCACCAACAATAGTGGTTTTGTTCACCATTCTCTGTGAGATCAACATTTGATCCATGTTGATGAGAGACCAATCCCTGTGAGATCAACATTGATTAAGTATTGCTTTGTTCTACAACGATTTATGTGAGATCGATTAAGTATTGCTTTGAGTTGTGTTTGTGAGATTTGTGAGTTTTTGTATCACAAAGTTCCCCATTAAATTGCACAAACACAATCAGGAACACAACTCAAAGTCAACTCATTAACTACAATGTCAACACATCCGAACTCCATATGTATCCAAGCATTTGATCCGTAACATAGTCAGCTGTTGATCCGTAGCTATTGAAATATGCATCTTAGCTTCAACAATTTAGTATAACTAGTTTTATCCCTTCCGCGAGTTGCGACGAGGATACGTTAGGTTTCTCAACATGTGTCGAGTTAAAAGCCGTATTTTAACAAGTTATAACTACTTGAATTAAGATTTGGAATATTTTCCTTTTATCCATTATTGGCCAAGAATTGAGATTGGGTTTTTCGGAAAAGTGTTTGTAGTTGGGTTGATGAAAATGACTTGTAAGTTGTAACTAATAAGTTTATTTAATGAAAAACATGCCTCAAGATTATTGGGTTAAAAGGTAATTGGGTTAAATTTTTAAATAGGTTAAACTGGTTATAACTATTAAAAAACATATATATAACAAAATAAAAAAGAAAAAACAAAATTTAAATGTTTTGGACCCCGCGTGTGAGTGGGTCCTAGACGGTTGTGTAGCCCGCCCCTCCTTAGGGCTGGATGTGTACATAGTCAATAGATGGTTTAATACATATGTTGTTATGATAGGATTTTTTGGATACTTGATGAAAATTATTTTGGGATATTACATACGGTTGTTATAATGTCAAATTTTTGTCAAAAACCTTATTTTTAGGCTTAAAAAGTATCTTACGTACTTTGTATTATCAAATGAAGTATAAGACATAATTAACACATTCTTTAATCACAAATCCGCATCTCATCAAAACATTTCACTTACATAGGTTTTTGGACAAGGTTTATCAAACGTACTTGTCGGAATACCATCTAAACCTTTTTTTGACAAACGAGCATTGATCACCATCATTAGAAACTAAGACGTTAACACAAATATAGACACACATGCATACATTAGGGTTGGTCCTTAAAACTTAAAAGTATCTACTTGTATTGTAGCACTTGAATAAAATCATAACCTGCTATTATCCTTCGTGGAATATTGTCACATATCAAGACTGCGTTCAAGTAAATTCGTGTGGCTTTTTTTTTCTATTTTGATTATTTGGTAGAAAAAAAGGTTCAAACATTTTATACACATGTTCAATAATATTGGTATATTTTAAATGAGTATGTCTATTATCACATTAAAAAAATAACATTATTAGGGTTGACACCCCATTCATGAGTTGGTTGCGCCAACTCTGACTACCCTCATGATTGCATATCTTTCATTTTATATATGTGTTCCATGATAAACACTCGCTTGAGATGATCAAGGAAGTCAGGGTTTTGGTTGTGGCTCATTGTGACTATATCATTGTATGTTTTGTATTATGTAATGTACGAAAGAAGACTTTAAATATATACTTGTATACTAAACCCATGAGCTCAACAACCCGTTTAGTTGACCCTTTTTAACATGTTTTTCAGGGAATAATAACTAAGCTAGAATAAGAACTTTATCACGTATGAAGATTTTTGTTACTTTATGTTTTTGTATTAAACTATAGTTTGGAGATTTATTATATTAGCATTAGGATTTATAGTGCTGGTAAGACTTTTTAGTCAATTATGAAATTAATGAATGAAATATTAATATTTTTTAAACAATGTTGCGATGAAACCTATTTCATCACACCTCAAGTTTCTAATTTAACAGGTTGGACAAAGATATTCCAGTATTTGCCGCATTTAATTCTCGAAAGTCATATGGTTTGTTTCTATGTATTGAAATAGACCTGCAATTTGACCCTCATGGAAGATTTATGATAGGGTTTGATGTTGTTCCTGGTTCAAACTTCATTGAACCCCACCAATCTCTTTGTACCTTCCATCAAGAGATTATGGAAAGATCCCCTTCTTAACTTCCCATTGTAGTTGTGACTTCATTTGATGATACCCTCTGATTTTGGATCGTGTTTTGGGAGGAGGGATGACTGCTTCATTCATTCCTAATTTGATTGCCCTCATTGTTTATTCTTTAATTTCTCGTAGCTGTTTAAATTTGATAATTACCTCTTGGAAAACTTGTTTTTTAAATTTCAAATGGCCTCTAATACCACTTGTTGACATATCCAAGATTCGATAATAAAACAAGTCTAAACTAATGAGTTAATAAACAAAACTTGATTCCCAGATTTTGAGCGGGCTTTGATACCGCTTGTTGGTATCCAAGGCTCGATCATAAAACAAGTATAAGATAATTGAGTTAAGAAGAAAAAGTGATTAAGGAACACATTTAGCATATAATTGCATTGCACACTTGTTCACTACATGACTCATATTTATACTTACAAACCAACACTAAGCATAACTATTTTATCGACTTCTATTGGTGGGTAAGTAACCAGCAAACAGAAATTTACTAACGGTAGACCAATAACCACCTGTCATTTGAATAAGAGTTGTACATTTGCCATTAAAGAACGGAACATGATACATCAATCAAAGCTTCCGTAACAAAGCAAATCAAAAGAAAACCTCATAGATTGAACAGATACTTAGTGGTTTAAAATCAGAGTCAAAGTATATTAAAATTCTTAAAATGAGTAAAGAGTAAGCCGGCCAACCAAGTTTTCAAAAGAAAAAAAAAGGAAAGAAGAACGCTTTGCGGTGAACGTGGATCGAACACGTGACCTTCAGATCTTCAGTCTGACGCTCTCCCAACTGAGCTATCCCCGCATGGGTGTTACTTCCGTTTTACTACAGAAGAAAGAACCGTTCTTTGTTTTCGGTTCCACGAATGAATTGGGGGCGATTTTCCCTCCAAAAACACCCTCCTCAATCATCAATGGATCATCGATCAGCAACCAGAAAATCACGGAGATTGTCTCCGAGGATAAAGCTTTCTGATTTCCACTTATTCTCGTAAAAATCCTATTTTTAGAAGCTTGAAATTCTTTTTACCCTTTTTTATATCCATCCCAACTCAATTTCTTCATTGCCTGAAGCCGATTACCATTCCCGGACACATTCTCCTGCATCCGGGAACAGGTAACACCTCAATTCTCCTGTATTCGTATTATTATAACATAAGATGATGATATGAAGAAATCAAGAAATGAATTTGAGTTCTATATTGATCTGATTATTGCAAACTTTTTGTAGGAAAGGTTTGAAAATCCTAACATTTGGGGAAAAGGAGTCCAAGAAGCCAACAGGACAGATGATACTAAAAATGTCATTTCCAATTTTTGATGCAAATATACTATACCTATCCATCAGGACTCCTAATTCCAAGGTAACTGTTTCTTCCCTCTTTAGATCCTCTTATTGGCAATCCTATGCATATGCTATTACAGGACCATTCAATAAAACCAATTTCGATTAATGCATAAACACATGTACATATTGCTTTATTTAAGATATATATATATATATATAAGGCGGTTATGTAACAGCATAATCCACTCTCTTCTTCTCCTCATTATATCTAGCCAACACCGCGTACAAGTGCTTATAAGGTTTTCACGGTTCTTTATTTAAAATTGGTTTTACGAATCCTTTCCTTATATTGTCATGCACCTTTGATCTAGTATGCCTTGCTGGATTGGAATAGAAGTGGCCCATCATGTTTGGAGAGTATAAGTTCAATTTTTTTTATTTTCAAGTTAGGGGGTGTGTGAATGTGTCTTTTAATTTGATGGCTGGAATGTTTGGAGATTAGCTTATCTTTATGATTTTCTGATTTTTGTGGTCAGCTTATTCAGATTTGGGGAAATGGGAAAGCAGTTGCTATGAGAAAGTCGATTATTGATATAAATATAGAATTAGCTACCTATTCAAGACTTAAATCATCTGATTCTTGTTATTGTTGTGGTTAATATTGCTAAGTTTGTCAAGACTTCTGTTTTTCTTCTGGTTGTTTTTTTCCCTAGTAGAACACAGCTACAAATATGTCACAGAAGTGTGTATGTAATTTTCTTTGTTTCTAATAGTTACATGGTGAAAATCTGCCAGCGGTTTTTTTTTTGTTTTTTTTTTCTAATTTAATATAAGTCAAAGTGATGAACACGGTATATATGTTAGGAAAAAGAAAGCCATCCACCTCCTCCAGAGGATGTGAACAGGGATATCATACCATCAGCATCTGTGCTAAAGCAATTGGCTATAGGTGCTGAGTAAGTCATTTTGGTTTTTCTTTTTTCCTTTCTGTGCTGATTTGTGAATGTTATACTTGTTATAACAGCTCTATATTATTTCTCTCTATTCTTTCCATATTTAAGTGCTTCACAAAATGTTAAAATAAATAAGGTGAAGCACTGAAGCATATGTTAGCATTTCAGGACCATGAAAATTATAAAGTCAATGAAGGATCTTAATATATCATCAAGAGATTCTTTAGTAGTGCAAGAGAGATCTGGTTTGAGCTTATCTGCCATGAAGTCATTTGTAGTTGGGGAGAAGAAGATAAGTTTGCAGCTGAATTCAGCCGTGATGAAAAAGTGATGTCTTTCATCCGTTCACTGTTGGATGCAGGTAACTTAAAGTATGTTTAATGGCATAAAAGTTAACCCAACTTTGCTCCAACGATCATGTATCATTTTGACTTTATAACATGTGAATATTTCCTTTTTAAACTTTTGAAAGTTTTGATGGCATTTCTTGGGTGAGATAGGAGTTGGATGAAAGTTGATAACTTTTCTTGCAAGCAAGCCCTGTTGAAAACATGTTTTTTGGTTTAGGTTTTTGCATTTTTCCCTTGGTATTCACTTCCATTGTAATTCTTGCAAGATATCTGCAGGACATCTTTCTAGAAGTAAAACTGGAACTCGATTAAAGACGAATACAAATGTTACTAATATTTGTAAAGAACTTCATGGTGCTCCTCCTGAGAGCTTTGTTCCAGAACTAGCTGAAGCCATTGGAAGCTTAAAATCCTTGAAGAAAATAGTGTTGCTTTGGTCCAGGATCATTATGGAAGTAAGTTGGTATAATTTATCATGTATTTCAGTACTAATAATAAATTAAAGGGTACATTAGGTATCTTGCTTATATGTTATACCTGTAAGTAATAGTTACCAATTACCTTAAATTTTGTTTCACTTATTTATTTTAGGTAACCAACTATTTAGGCAAAAAAAACTTATAAGAATTTCATAAGCGAATATTAAAATAATATGACACGGATCGTCATTAAGATGAAATGGCGGCTTTTTGACTGGCCTGGTGGAGATGTGGCTTATATTCTGAAAACTGGTTAATTTAAGTAATTACCCAAATGAAATCAGAACAAAGCCCACATTTTATGCAATTAGTGCAATGAATAATAGTAACTTATGTACATTTGTATTATTGGAACATGTTGTTACCGTTTTACATCTAATATGTCTTATTGTTGTGCTGTTAATATACCTTGATACATATATACATGTGCAGTTGAGAAGGCTATGGTGTGAAGGAAAGCATATTCCTGGCATCCCTACAGATGAAATTCCAAATTTAAATTATTGTCTGTTACATCAACAATTGCAAGTTATAAATTGCTGCATTTCTAGGAAAAGGCGGTGTGCTATTGCCACTGAATCATTAGATTGCGTTCTGAAACAAGGCAATTTTGAAGCTGATGTGTCACCTCCTGGAGTTGATCTTCCAGAAAGCCCTCTTGTGTATGCTAGAATTAGCTCTGGGGAACTTGTGCTTCGGTTAGGAGTTGATAAAAGGCTCGATAACACAACATTATTGGAAACTGGTGAACCTGTATATACCCCAGTTATGCAGGTTTGATTGTATTCATGGTTCATGTCAGTTGTTGTTAGATGATCTCCCTTTTCTATTTAACTTATTTTCACGTGTTGGTTTATAGGAAGGGCCTCTGCTGACGGAAGAGATTATCAAGGAAACAGAGGAGCTTGTGTTACGCACAGGAAGGTTGATTGTTTATATTTGTGATCTCAGAAAACATTATTATTTCAATTTTGATTTTCTTTTTTATGGCTAAGTGTAGTGTTGTGATTTATGCCATTAATGAATGATGATTATCTGACAAAAATGATTTTTTATGTAATCAGTGTTGGCGCGGGGTGCTCTCAGCTTCTTTCCGATATGCAGGCTTTCAAGGTGAAGTTTTAACAGAAAAATGATTTCTTTAAAATGATTTTTTTAATTAACTTTTGACCTGTAAGATAAGTTTTTTGTTCTGGTTGTAATGTTCTAGGCTGCAAATCCAGGCTGCATATTAGAAGATTTTGTTAGATGGCACTCACCCCCTGATTGGATAGAAACATTAACAAATTGTGAAAGTAAAGAAGCTGTTGGTGGTGATAGTTCACCTTCTAGAGGACACCTGAGTACCCGTATGCAGAAAGAAGGTACAGCCTTTTAGGAAGACATGCATTTTACTATGATCATTCTGCAATTAGTGCTGATTTTCTGATGTGGGAATTCATGATTTTAGGTAATCTGTGGAGAGAATTATGGAAAACTTCAAAACCGATACCTGCAGTTAAGCAGGCTCCACTGTACTATGAGGATTTATCTGTGTGAGTGACTCGGTTTCATTTCTTTCATCCTTATTACACAATGAGTTGCAAAGGGCGTACCTGGTGCTGCAAAGAGCTCCCGCGTTTTCGCAGGGTCCAGGGAGGGTCCGTCCCATTTAAGGGAAGATGTACGCGGTCTTTCCCCCACATTTTGTGGGGAGGCCGTTTCCACGGATCGTTCTGAATATTCGTTCTGAATATTAACTTATGGTTCTTTGTAGGGAAGGTATTCTGCATGGATTGGAGAATATCTCACCTTCTGGTTTGTTTGAGCAATTGTTTCTTTCTCTTGTAAGCACTTTCAATACAGCAGTTTCACCACATTTATTTCTAATCCAGTTTTTATCCAAAAACATTTCTCTAGTAATTTAAAATTTGATGACGAAAATCAAAAACATTACAGCTAAGTTCAGGATGTGCGATTGCTGAGGCCAGAATTTCTAGTAATGAACATGTGTACAATCTTTTCAAGGAGTGCAAAGAGTATATTGTCCTTTCTTGTCAAAGTAAAAGTTGGGTTAAGAAAGCCCAGGATATATGCCAGGTATCTTATATGACTAGTGGGTTAATTAACGGTTCAAAATGATTAAATACATGTTAACTTGGGTTGAACTGACCCATCAACACGTTTTTGTCATTTTTTGAAGCATAATTTTATGTAGTTAATAAGATAAACAAATAATTTTATGTAGTTAATAAGATAAACAAATATTTACTCACACTAATAACTATTTTGTAATAACAAGGATTTATGAGGTATTAAAAACAGTTAGGCCCCCTTCAACATGTATTATTGACCAGATATACCCAAATGAATATGTTTTCACGCATGGCATTGTCTGGCTTGACCATCTTAACTTGTTTATTCATTATCATTGTTGTCGTTGTTATTGTTATTGTGACTTTTAATATTATTGTTATTTGTGGCGGTAGGTGTATGATACGGTGACGGTGATGGCATCGAACCCTTACAAGGTAATCAAGCTCACTAATCCACAGCCTGATCAGACCACTGCAAATGAGGGTGGCTCTGGAAAATTAGCCTCTGCAACACACCATCAAAGAACCAGGAAGACAACTTAAAACTGCAAAATGCTCCACCATGTATTCAAATAAACCACCCAAACCTGCATCCCTTGCTGACAAACTAGTTGATTCCTTTAAAAATGAATCCACAACCCAGTGATGAGGAGTTACATGGCTAGACACTTGTATATACATGTATTACTTATGTTAAATTGTAAAGTTTTTTAAAGTTGACCAGGCAAGATTTGTGGTCTTTTATGATTTGGTTACAGTTTCGGGTTGTTACTACATTCATTTAGGTGGCAAAATGAAGTGAAGTAGATCACATGTCAAAATGTGTAATTTTTTTTTGGTACGGGTCGGGCTGTTACTACCTTCATCTAACATAAGTGTATTTGCCTATTGCATGTAGTTTTAGTCCAAGGTAAAAAACCAAAATTCAAAACTAAAACTATGTAATTTTATTTATCAAAAATATGTATATCTTTACACACATCAATTATCATATGGTATGGTGGAAAATTTTGTTGCCATGATTGTAAGTATATTCTTATGAGTTGATATTTGATCTCTATAGTTAGCAACATAGTTTTTCTTTCATGCATCAATGTCTTTGGTATAACTCTTGGAGTCATATCAGACTATCTGAAGAAGGTTAGTAGGAAAATATATTGGGAGCGGGCCCGAAATAAGAAACCTGGGGAAAAAAGACGTATCTTTGTATGCTTCACTCTTAGAATTTGATCATGGTCAAGTAACCAGCAAGGATTGTTTAGAGAGGAAAGATAGAGAGAGAGAACTCTTGGTGGCCATATGGATGGAACAGTTGATTCACTAAAAAGAATTGTTGATGTGAGTGGTTGTGATAAAGATGGTCACACCAAAGAATACATTGCTGATAGTTTCATTAGATGGGATAGCATTACAATTGTTACATTAGAATATATTTCCCTTATTTTGATTCTTGTGGTCAAGAATCTTCTATGGGAGAAGTATTGTTACATGTTAAATAAGTGGAGGGAGTCTTTTGTGTAACACCCTCAAAATTCATAACAATAATATAATAAGGAGGGTGCTACTAGTTGGGTTATTATAACAACTCAGAGACTACAAATGCAGCGGAATTTTATATATTAAAAACTGTTTACATCGTTAACAATATTTACAAGACATTATCCGACATTTCAAAACTTTTTAAACTTCAAGTACTTCATTCCCAAAACCCAACATTTGTGGCCAGTATCATACACCATAACCGGAAGCTAACTCTGTGGGGGACCATCACGAGCACCTCTATTACTACCTGGCATGCATTAGAAAACAAACACACAATCAGATAAACTGGTGAGTTCTAACATACACCACATTTTAATAGTAACAATTCATCAACTGTTATCACACCGAATGATCCACACACACATTAATCAGTCCATTTATTTATCCCAGTACTGATATGCATATCGAATACCCACAAGGTATTTATGGACATCTTTTTATCAATTTTAATTTGGTGGGTGAAACCTCCACCTCGCGCGTTGACGGGTCAAACCTCCGTCTAGAATTTGGTGGGTGAAACCTCCACCTCGCGCGTTGACGGGTCAAACATCCGTCTATAAATGGCGTTGACGGGTCAAACCTCCGTCTATAGTTTGGTGGGTCAAACCTCCACCTCGCCATTAACCACAATTTACCACGTTCGACTCATATTCACATCTTTATTTATTTATATGCATGCCAGTGCCCGATTTTGTCAAACAACATTTATCAAACGACATTGACACATAAAAAGGGCAATTAGAACTCACCTTAATATTTCCAACAAGTGGTTTATCAATCCAAATATGCTAGGGAAGCTAAAACTTGTCTTTCTCAAAGCAAATTTAAAACAATAACCCTAACTTAGTCAAATTTCCCTTAGCTGACCACTTCACACGACTAAGACTATGCGACTGGACTCATTCGTACGATTGAACATGCGACTGAGCTTAATCGTACGAATAGACCATACAACAGGGGTGCGAATGAGCTATAACAGGGTTTGTGCGAATGACCTCCATTCGTGCGATTGGTGCATGCGATTGAACTTCAGTCGCACGTTTGAACAATGTGATTGATTCAGTCGCACGAATGGGTCATGCGACTGGGCTCATTCGCTTGAAACGGATCAGCAGCTGTGTTCTTGACATATTTGATCCAAAAACTCGAGTTTTAACCGTTCAGATTATGCCATGTTCACAACAGAACATATATACTTCATTTACAACTGTTTCGGGTCATTATTTCATCAAATTTCACAAAAACTAGGGCCCGAACCTTCACTTTTCAGTTTAACAGAGAGATTGAACAGAAACTCTAATTTAAACATGTTTTTGGATCAATTCCCACCACCCACACAGCTTAACATATTCAAAATCGATCTGTACCAAGCAAAACTTACCAAAACGGAGCTAGTTTGATCAATTTGGGGCAAGAGCAGGGTGTTTGGGTTCAACAGGAGCAAGGGGATGAAGTTACAGCAGATAGAATCTGATTTTAACACCCTTAACCGCCCTACTTATCCTTCATGCCTATTTTTAGCCGACATACTCAATCAAACGATTGGACCCATTCGCACGGCTCAATCGTACGACTGAGCTCATACGCCCGTCATTCGTGCGATTGAGCTTCATTCGCACGTATGGCATGCGACTGAACACTAAATCTAATTAAATATATAATATTGAATTTTTGGATGTTACAAGTCTACCCACCTTATTTAGGGTTTCGTCCTCGAAACCTGACTAAAACAAACGAGGGTAGTTTCGTCTCATCTCCTCTTCTGGCTCCCAGGTTGACTCAGATCCTTGGCGATGTGCCCACTGCACCCGGACTAAGCTAATTGTCACGGAGTGATTTATTCGACTCTCGTGCGGCACTTAGACTTGCTCTAAGTTCAGCCTTTGTGACCCAAACGATGTAACAATTTAGGTTACGATGTGGAAGCGTTTGCAAGCTTGTAATACAAATGGCTTTTGTATTGCTTACAAGGTTAGTACAAGAGTGGTTTACAAGTGTGTTTTCACAAGACTTGTATGAGTTTTTGGGTGAGTACAAATGATCCTACCATCACCTATTTATACTTGTTCATGTATCTAGATCATTCTTGATCTAGAGTGTTCCAAAACTATAATATTTACAAGATATTCTCATGGATCTTTGAAGGCCTTTCTAGAGCATTCTTGGCAGCCCACCTCCTAGATATTTCTAGGGAGTTATCTTGATTACTCTTGATGTTTCAAGGCTGATCTAGATGCTTCCTTGTGTCCCTTCCAAGTCCATAACGTTTTAGGCTGTTCCGGAGACTTCCGAACAGCTCTAAGTGCATCTTTATGATTCCGGAAACTTCCAGAATCCGAGTAACATGACTTGAATTTAGGCGGGTCGTGACATTCTCCCCCACCTAAACCCACGACGTCCTCGTCGTGTTTCTTGCATGACCCTCGGCTTGTTCTCGTGAGTCGCAAGACGGATAGCGTTTTGCCTTGATGGCTAGACTCCATTGTGGCTGTGTGTACTTGATCGCCTTTGACGATGTACAAAGTGTTTAGAAATGTTGCTGGAACGGCTTTTGCTTTTCGGAAAAAGTCCATCCCGAGCACGATCTTGTAGTTGTCCAATGGTGCTATCGAGAAGTCAAGTTTACCTTGCCATGTCCCGATCTTTGTCTTGACAGACCATGACATTCCCTCGATTGCTTTAGTGTTCCCATTGGCATCTCTGATAAATCCATCTCGTATGGATATCCTTAGGCCAAGTCTTTTAGCCTCTTCTCGCGTTATGAAATTGTGACTTGCTCCAGTATCGACTAGTGCCTTTGCAAGTCGTCCATTTATTTCCAAGTTAACAAACCGAAGTCCTTTTGCCTCCGTGCTCGTGATGTTGCCCTTGTGCTCCGTCGGGCAGGACTTAGCCATTTTTAACGGTTTCCCCTCATGTGCCGTTAAAGCATTCAATACTTGTAGTTGCATTGCCCCGAGACGAACCTCCTTGTCTTTGTGGGATGCATCATCATTTCTAGCCACCATGGCTTGCAGACTTTGTTTCTTCAGGCAGTCCCGAGCGTTATGCGATCCATCGCATATAAAACAGGACTTTGGAGGACGTTTTTCATTGTCATATCTTGGTGGTTTCCTTGTTTCCACCTTCCGATCGTGATTGGGCTTTACTCCCCCACCTTTCTCGTCGTCACTTTCCTCATTCATGGGCCTATATGGTCGTTTTTCCTTATGATCGATCAAGCTTTCAGCTATCGCAATGGCTGAAGCAAGATCTTGAACATTTCTTCGTTCTAATTCTAGCTTGGCCCATGATTGTAATCCATCGAGGAAGTAGAAAAGGGAGTCTTTATCCGATAAATCCGGTATCTCAAGGACAAGTGTTGTAAACTCTTTAACATAGTCCTTGATTGTCCCGGTTTGTTTGAGCTTACGAAGTCGACTTCTAGCTTCGTGCTTAGCATTTACCGGATAAAACTGTCTTTTGAGTTCTTGGATAAACTCAGCCCAAGTTTTGATTGTGCACGTACCTCGTTCGATGTCCATGCTTCGACGTCTCCACCATAATGCAGCTGTATCCTTGAGATACATAGTGGCTGTCTTGATTTTAGTGGCGTCGTCCAGGATTTGAACTCCTCCTAGGTACTGCTCCATTTCCCAGATAAAGTCATCGACCGCCCGAGCTTCTCGTTTGCCCAAAAACGGTGATGGTTTGGGAATTTCAATTCTTGGAGTAAAGTTCACGACGTTACCTCCAGTCGTGACCATTGTCTTGTTGCAATCAACTACCTTTGCTTCCAAGCCAAGTAAACTTCGATGCATGTCGCTTGACAGCTCATCCATGTCCTTTTGTAGCTTGGTAGTAACATCTTTGATTGCATCTTTGATCATCAGCTTTACTTCATCTCGAAGTAGCTCCATAGCAGCCTTGAGTCCTTCCCGGAGCTCACTGAAATCTTCCTCCAAAGCATCCAATCGTTGGAAACACAAGTCTACTTGAGTTCCTATCTCAACAAGACCTGTCTCCATGTCACCGACTCGTTTTTCCAAGGTACGATCCTTGGAAGTACCTCGGTCCTTCTTTGATCCCTTTTGGGATTCATCTTGTCCTCGTTTCTCTTCCATGGTTACGAGTTTGGTTGTTTCGGTTGCGATTCCCGAATGAACCGACCTGGCTCTGATACCACTTGTCACGGAGTGATTTATTCGACTCTCGTGCGGCACTTAGACTTGCTCTAAGTTCAGCCTTTGTGACCCAAACGATGTAACAATTTAGGTTACGATGCGGAAGCGTTTGCAAGCTTGTAATACAAATGGCTTTTGTATTGCTTACAAGGTTAGTACAAGAGTGGTTTACAAGTGTGTTTACACAAGACTTGTATGAGTTTTTGGGTGAGTACAAATGATCCTACCATCACCTATTTATACTTGTTCATGTATCTAGATCATTCTTGATCTAGAGTGTTCCAAAACTATAATATTTACAAGATATTCTCATGGATCTTTGAAGGCCTTTCTAGAGCATTCTTGGCAGCCCACCTCCTAGATATTTCTAGGGAGTTATCTTGATTACTCTTGATGTTTCAAGGCTGATCTAGATGCTTCCTTGTGTCCCTTCCAAGTCCATAACGTTTTAGGCTGTTCCGGAGACTTCCGAACAGCTCTAAGTGCATCTTTATGATTCCGGAAACTTCCAGAATCCGAGTAACGTGACTTGAATTTAGGCGGGTCGTGACATAATGCTCTTATTTCTAAGTTTCTTCTCTTTACGATCCGTAATGGCCACAGGTTGTTCAACATAATTGAGCTTCTCATCAACCTCAATATCATCTAATGGTACATATTGAGTTTCATTAGCTAAACACTTCCGTAACTGAGAGACGTGGAAGGTTGGATGAATAGCACTTAATTCTTCAGGCAAGTCCAACCTATACGCCACGTACCCTACTTTCTCCACTATTTGGAAAGGTCCAATAAAACGTGGACTTAACTTGCCCCTCTTTCTGAATCGAATAATGCCTTTCCATGGAGAAACTTTCAACAAAACAAAATCCCCAACTTTAAATTCTAATGGTTTTCTTCTACGATCTGCATACGATTTCTGCCTGCTTTTCGCCTCTTTAATATGATTTTTAACTATTTCAAACTTTGACATTGTTTCTTCAATTATTTCACTATTTCCCAATTCGCGTTGCCCCATATCTCCCCAATACAGTGGAGTTCTGCATTTTCTTCCGTACAACATTTCAAACGGAGACATCTGAAGGGTGGCTTGATAACTGTTGTTATATGCAAATTCAGCTAATGGAAGATGACTATCCCAGCTACCTCCAAAATCAATACTACATACCCGTAGCATATCCTCCAATGTCTGAATAGTTCTTTCACTTTGACCATCTGTCTGGGGATGATAGGCTGTACTAAAGTAAAGTCTAGTTCCCATAGCTTCGTGAAATTTTCTCCAATACCTGGGGGTAAATCTGGCATCTCTATCAGATGTGATACTTTTCGGAACTCCATACAATCTAACTACTTCTTTAGTAAAGATATCAGCTAGCCTTTCTACCGAATAGGTTTCCCGTATTGGTAGAAATAAAGCACTCTTGGTTAGCTGATCTACCACTACCCAAATAGTATCATAACCTTTTGGTGTACGGGGCAACTTTGTTATAAAATCCATAGTCAGATCGTCCCACTTCCAAACTGGAATAGCTAATGGCTGCAATAATCCATAAGGTTTCTGATGTTCCGCTTTCACTTGGGCGCAAGTCAAACATCTATTTACATACTGCATCACATTAAATTTAATTCCTGGCCACCAGTAATCATGCTTTAAATCTTGATACATTTTAGTCATGCCTGGGTGAATGGAATACCTAGATTTGTGAGCCTCATCTAGTACCATATCACGTAAAGCCAACGGAACCCATATTCGACCAAACCTGATTTTAACACCATAACTATTTTCTTCTAAATATCTCTCTTGACCAACCATTCTTTCTCTCTTAATGTTTCCTTCTTTTAATGCTTCCAGTTGGGCTTCTTTCAGCTGTTGCATAAAATCAGGAGTGATTACAAGTTTATACGCCTTAACCTTAATCGGTTCGTACTTCTCCTTTCTGCTCAATGCATCAGCAACCACATTTGCTTTCCCGGGGTGATACAAAAATTCACAATCATAATCTTTGATTAACTCCAACCATCGCCTTTGTCTCATATTCAAATCTTTTTGCTCAAAGAAATACTTCAGGCTCTTATGATCAGTAAAGATGGTACACCTTACTCCATGTAAGTAGTGTCGCCATATTTTAAGAGCAAAAACTACAGCTGCTAATTCTAAATCGTGGGTTGGGTAATTGACTTCATGGGTCTTCAACTGTCTAGAAGCATAAGCAATGACTCTCCCACGTTGCATTAAAACACACCCCAATCCCTGATATGATGCATCAGAATATATTACTAAATCCTCTACACCTTCTGGTATTGCTAATACTGGGGCTTGTGTCAATCGATTCTTCAGTTCCTGAAAAGCAGCTTCATGTTCTTTATTCCATTCATACTTAACATCTTTTCGAGTTAACTTCGTCAATGGGGAAGCAATTTTGGCAATGTCTTGAATAAATCTGCTATAATATCCTGCCAGTCCTAAGAAACTACGAATTTCTGAAGGACTTTTAGGAATTTCCCAGTTTACCACAGCCTCAATCTTTGCAGGATCCACCAATATTCCATCCGCATTCACCACATGGCCCAGAAATTGCACTTCCCTTAACCAAAATTCACACTTCGAGAATTTTGCGTACAACTTGTTCTTTCTTAAGGTTTCCAATACTTCTCGAATATGACAAGCATGATCTCCTTCGTTCTTAGAATATATCAAAATATCATCTATAAACACAATTACCGATTTATCCAACATCGGTCTACATACCCTGTTCATCAGATCCATGAATGCAGCAGGAGCATTCGTTAACCCAAACGACATCACCAAAAATTCATAATGCCCATATCGTGTACGAAAAGCTGTCTTTGGTATGTCTTCTTCTCTTACTTTCAACTGATGATATCCGGATCTAAGATCTATCTTTGAGAACCAATTAGCACCTTGGAGTTGATCAAACAAGTCGTCTATACGAGGTAATAGGTATTTATTCTTGACAGTTAATTTATTTAGCTCTCTATAATCTATGCACATCCTTAAACTGCCATCCTTCTTCTTTACAAATAGAACAGGGGCACCCCACGGCGAAGAGCTGGGTCGGATAAAACCCTTGTCTAATAATTCCTGTAATTGCTTCAGGAGTTCCTTTAACTCAGCCGGTGCAAGTCTATAAGGGGTCTTAGCGACAGGTTTTGCCTCAGGTATTAAGTCAATTCTAAACTCAATTTCTCTATCAGGAGGTATACCGGGTAGATCCTCAGGAAATACATCAGGAAAATTACAAACTACTGGAACATCTTCTAACTTTCTCGTTTCCTTAGCAGTATCAACTACATATGCTAAGAACGACTCACAACCCCTATTCAATAATTTCTCAGCTTTAATCATAGATATGACCTTCACCCCACTATCATGATCATCACCAAAAACCGTTACCGAATTACCATCTGGTGCTCGCAACACAATCATCTGTCTTTTGCATATTATTTGGGCCTCAAACGTAGATAACCAGTCCATTCCCAATACTACATCAAAACCTCCTAATTTCATCGTATGTAACCTAGCAGGAAATTTTACACCTTCTAATTCGATAAAACAATCATCTATTACCTCACTGACAACTATAAATTCATTAGAGGCAGTTTCTACTGAAAAGGCAACATCTAGCTTTGATGGTTTAACTTTTATTAAGGCATGAAATTTTATTGATATGAAACTTCTATTAGCCCCTGAATCAAATAAAACTCTAGCAGGTACATCATTAACAAGAAACGTACCCGACACAACATCTGGTAATGCCTTAGCCTCCTCCGTAGTCATCGTAAATGCTCTCCCCGCTGTACCGCTACTACCATTCACGCTGCCTTTACTCGGTCCTCCTACTGCACGAATAGGAACCGGTCCAGGTCTAAGTTTTGGACATTCAGATTTCATGTGTCCCATCTCCCCGCATCCATAACACCGAAGTTCTGGACATCTGGAAACGAAATGTCCAGGCTTCCCGTATTTACGACATGCCGGGTGATTTATTCTACATTCTCCTCTATGAAACTTCCCACATCTATTACACCGAGGAGGGGAACCTACAAAACCCCTAGCATTAAACTTTCTCTTCTGCGGCCCACTCTGTCCATACATAGGCCTAGAACTCAGTAAAGCTTCCTGATGACTAACCACTTCTTCTTTCACCATAGGTTTCTCAGACTCAGCGACTTCCTCATACATATCTGCGGCCAAATTCACCGTGGCTTGGTAAGTAGAAGGAGAATTTGACTTGATCAGCATTCTCACCTTAGGAGGTAATCCCTGAATATACCTAGTAATCCTTTTTGTCTCAGGAGTTACTAAATGAGGTACCAAACAAGCCATTTCTTCAAATCTGGAGGTATACTCTTTATGACTTAAACTGCCTGCTTGAAACTGCAAAAACTTAATTTCAATTCTGTCCATCTCGCCCTTCGGACAGAACTTTTCTATCACCGGTTCTTTAAAAGTTTCCCACGTCATCTGACTTACGGCGGGCTCACCCATGGCCTGTTCCACTGTATCCTACCAGTACAAAGCTTCTGCTTGAAAAGAATGCACTGCAAAGCCCACCTTCTGATCTTCCTTGCATCTACTAAGTTTAAACGTTGCTTCCATCTCTCGTAACCATTTATAAGTTGCTACTACATCCTTCTGGCCTTCAAACTTAGGCGGGTCACATTCCTTAAAATGCTTATATGATATTGATTTCTCCACTACAGGCTCAACAATAACAGGTGGGGGAGTTGGTTGGGAAGATGATTCACCACCTTTCCTAAGGTCGCTCAACATTTCAGGTAAGGTAGTACGCAACACTCGGGCGACCTCATCACCTATAACCGCCTTAAGTTCATCACCTGAGATCCTAGCTTCAAGTCTAGAATTTGTATTACTGGTTTCCTCCATCTACGATCAGAAATAAACCATAATCAAATAATGAGTGATACTAGGATGCTGCATATAATGTAAATTGCTCATAACATTGGCCAGGTGTTATCAATTATTTATTTATTCACACCATCCTGCCTCTTCTCATTACCCTTTCACAGTTTATTCCTAACCCTATCTAAACCACAGAATCATGCATACACATAATACTAATCCTTTAATTCAAACAATCACTTTCATTCAACACTTAACTGAATTATCACTAACAATTAAATACTCATCCACACAATACTTCACCCCACCTCCGGTCATAGATACTGGCACTTCCCACATTTTCAGTTAAAGTTTGAAACAATCAAATGTTCAAATCTCTTTAACTAAGGCTCTGATACCAACTTGTAACACCCTCAAAATTCATAACAATAATATAATAAGGAGGGTGCTACTAGTTGGGTTATTATAACAACTCAGAGACTACAAATGCAGCGGAATTTTATATATTAAAAACTGTTTACATCGTTAACAATATTTACAAGACATTATCCAACATTTCAAAACTTTTTAAACTTCAAGTACTTCATTCCCAAAACCCAACATTTGTGGCCAGTATCATACACCATAACCGGAAGCTAACTCTGTGGGGGACCATCACGAGCACCTCTATTACTACCTGGCATGCATTAGAAAACAAACACACAATCAGATAAACTGGTGAGTTCTAACATACACCACATTTTAATAGTAACAATTCATCAACTGTTATCACACCGAATGATCCACACACACATTCATCAGTCCATTTATTTATCCCAGTATTGATGTGCATATCGAATACCCACAAGGTATTTATGGACATCTTTTTATCAATTTTAATTTGGTGGGTGAAACCTCCACCTCGCGCGTTGACGGGTCAAACCTCCGTCTAGAATTTGGTGGGTGAAACCTCTACCTCGCGCGTTGACGGGTCAAACCTCCGTCTATAAATGGCGTTGACGGGTCAAACCTCCGTCTATAGTTTGGTGGGTCAAACCTCCACCTCGCCATTAACCACAATTTACCACGTTCGACTCATATTCACATCTTTATTTATTTATATGCATGTCAGTGCCCGATTTTGTCAAACAACATTTATCAAACGACACTGACACATAAAAAGGGCAATTAGAACTCACCTTAATATTTCCAACAAGTGGTTTATCAATCCAAATATGCTAGGGCAGCTAAAACTTCTCTTTCTCAAAGCAAATCTAAAACAATAACCCTAACTTAGTCAAATTTCCCTTAGCTGACCACTTCACACGACTAAGACTATGCGACTGGACTCATTCGTACGATTGAACATGCGACTGAGCTTAATCGTACGAATGGACCATACGACAGGGGTGCGAATGAGCTATAACAGGGTTTGTGCGAATGACCTCCATTCGTGCGATTGGTGCATGCGATTGAACTTCAGTCGCACGTTTGAACAATGCGATTGATTCAGTCGCAAGAATGGGTCATGCGACTGGGCTCATTCGCTTGAAACGGATCATGTAAGGTCCCGCTCCCGGGCGCCTTACGGTTGGTGGTTCATCGCACGTAAAACATTCATAATGTATATAATCTTAAAATAACGCAGCGGAATTAATAAAATATACATTCTCATTCATTCATAAAAGTCATTACATAATTGACATGATTACAAAATACAGCTTTCTCTACTTTGTCTCTCCTCATAGGGTCATACAGCGACCTCTAGAGAAGATATTAAGTTCAAAAATATAAAAATTATATTTTATACTAAAGAATATTCCTTAAGTAATTCCGTACATCGGAACCCTTAAGGAACACTCTTGACACTCTCATGCAACATATTTCGTTGCATGTGCTGCGCACACGCACTTCCGGTGCGTGGCAGCATATTCAAAATTAAAGAAGATTTCTTAAGTAATCCCTTTTATGGGAATCCTCAAGAAATCTCATAATGGCATGCAACGTGATGAGTTGCGTGCGTTATGGGCCCACAACGCATGACGTTGCAGCATTATCAAATGGAGAATGCCATCCCAAAAGAGCTGAGTAGCCGCCTTGTGCCATCCCCAGCAACGCTACCTGCCAACTGGAAACACATAAAAAGTCAGCGTTGCTGGGTGAGTTCTAGTTTTATAATAAACATACTTTGTTTATATTAAAACCGTTATTCATTACACTTGATCATACATCGTACATACATATAGATAATATCTTTATTATCCCGTTCGTTCTTTCGTTCGTTTATCCGTTCGTTCATTCGTTCGTTCATCATACATCGTTATCTTTCACTTCTCGTTTAGGTCCTGTCAGGCTTTACCCACTTCATGGCACGCAGCCATGATTACTGTGGTCGAATGACAAGGACCCCGTTACATCTTTCCTTGCACATTGGATATCTTTTGTACCACTACCATATGCTATACCCCGAACGTTATTAGCTACCGGGCCGAAGTCATTAAATGAACAGCAAAACGTATGCCACGGTACTAGAGGTAAGCGGTAGGGATACCATACATATGGTCAATCACTAAGAAGGACCCGTTAAACTTATCCAATGTTTGCAAGTCATCTTTCATCAATCCGTTCGTTAATGCATGTATTCATCATCTTTTAATCATTCGTTCATTCGTTAATACATGTTACATCTTTTCTTGCACATTGGATATCTTTTGTACCACTACCATCTGCTATACCCCGAACGTTATTAGCTACCGGGCCGAAGTCATTAAATGAACAGCAAAACGTATGCCACGGTACTAGAGGTAAGCGGTAGGGATACGATACATATGGTCAATCACTAAGAAGGACCCGTTAAACTTATCCAATGTTTGCAAGACATCTTTCGTTCGTTCGTTCGTTAATACATGTATTCATCATCTTTTAAATCATTCGTTCATTCATTAATACATGCATTCATCATCGTGTTCCTCTTTCATTATCTTTCACTTTACGTTACGTAATACTTCGTTCGTTCGTTCATTAATACGTAAAGCCATGGAAAGATATTCATGCATTATCATAAGGAACACACACATCATACATACATCATCATACATAACATCATACGTACATCATCATACATAACATCATACATGCATCATCATCATCGTCATACATAACCTCGTACATACATAGCCTATATCATCGATCATCATTAGGCACTTACTCCCGTAACCTTCCCTAATCCGGGACTTACTATGCGTCATCCTGGTGCAGTAGCACTAACTGTCCCTCCAAGACCGTGGGGACTCATACTAGGACCTTATATAACGTGTCGAGTCCACAACCATACCTTAGACGTATAACACAACATTATACCCAAATGGGTCATACATACATACGTCAGTAAACAAGTTTATATGTGTTCCAGCCCCAAAAATCGTTAGAAAACATGTAAATGAGGGGTCCTAGAACTCACCTGTGCTTGACAAGCAGCTTCTCAATCAAGCCTTAAAGTCGCGGGTCACACTACACTGCCTGCAGATAAGTTAACACTCAAAAGAGTTAATTTCTGCCTAATTTCGCTGCTAAGTTCGCAGGTAGTTTCGCCCGTAAATTCGCCAGCAGTTTCGCCGGGCGAATCAACAGTTTCGCTGCTAATTTCGCCGGGCAGCATTCTGCCAGTTTCGCTGGACAGATTCGCTACCTCGAGCGCCCAACTTTCGTTGGAATTCCCTAGTTTCGCAATATCTAAGGTCAACTTGGGCATTGGCATAGTCATCAGCGAAACCATAGTTTCGCTAAGGCGAATATGTAGTTTCGCTGCAGCGAAACTGTAACTTCGCTGTAAATCCTTCCAGTTTCGCTGGACGAACTCACAGTTTCACTGGTCGAGACCTTAAATTCGCAGAACGAGCTGAAATTTACGAATCAGCTCGTTTCAGCCTAAAAATCCAATCCTTTCCACCCAAACCCTTGGATTATCATCCAGGAAGCTATATCTAAGCTCATTACACGTTTTCTTACTCTAAAACGTGTGTTTTGGGGTGATTTTTGCCACCTTAAAACCCAAAAACCCCAAACTCGGGTTTTTCACCAAATGCAGCAATTTAGATACGTTTCTTACCTTGATTCTTGTAGTTTAGGAGTCCACAAACACCAGCCTTCGATTCTTGACCACCCGAGCTTCAATCCGGCACTTTCTCTCTCTACACTTTCTCTCTCTAGAATGGCGTTTGAGTGAAAATGAGAGTTGCTCAGCTGATCCATCTATTTATATGCCAGGCGTTCCCGGGACCCCAAACTCGTTAAACTCGTGACCGGAGGGTTAACTCGGTGTAATACCCGCAACCATTTTATATTTATTAAATGGTTTTCATCCGAGCCCATCACTATCACTTGACTCGATTAGAAAATTTTCTGGGTGTTACAGATCAGCAGCTGTGTTCTTGACATATTTGATCCAAAAACTCGAGTTTTAACCGTTCAGATTATGCCATGTTCACAACAGAACATATATACTTCATTTACAACTGTTTCGGGTCATTATTTCATCAAATTTCACAAAAACTAGGGCCCGAACCTTCACTTTTCAGTTTAACAGAGAGATTGAACAGAAACTCTAATTTAAACATGTTTTGGATCAATTCCCACCACCCACACAGCTTAACATATTCAAAATCGATCCGTACCAAGCAAAACTTACCAAAACGGAGCTAGTTTGATCAATTTGGGGCAAGAGCAGGGTGTTTGGGTTCAACAGGAGCAAGGGAATGAAGTTACAGCAGATAGAATCTGCTTTTAACACCCTTAACCGCCCTACTTATCCTTCATGTCTATTTTTAGCCGACATACTCAATCGCACGATTGGACCCATTCGCACGGCTCAATCGTACGACTGAGCTCATACGCCCGTCATTCGTGCGATTGAGCTTCATTCGCACGTATGGCATGCGACTGAACACTAAATCTAATTAAATATATAATATTGAACTTTTTGGATGTTACATTTTGTAATTGTTTCATAGTATAGAGTGTCCTTAGTTACTTGTAATTGTTTTGTTACTTAAACATGTATGAGAGGTATCGATGAATTGAATTGGGTTAGTTACTTGTAATTGTTTTGTTACTTAAACATGTATGAGAGGTATCGATGAATTGAATTGGGTTACTCCCTTATATTCTCTTTAAGTGTTATTATCCTTCTCTTTATCAATCATATAGCATGATTATCGTTTGTTTGGTAACACATATAAAGCATTCAAACTCTTACAACTTTTAATGCTTATATATTTGGATAACGTATGTAGGGGTCACACAAGTATTCAACTTCTTTTCATTCATGTATTGAAACTACTTGTCAACTTTGTAGCCGTAGCCGGTCTCCCTTTATACCAAATCCGGTCAGGACACGCTTAAATTGTAAGATGACAAAATCACCTTAGTTTTTATACATCAAACTTTTTTGCGTTTTGATAGATTAAATCAAGGGTTTTTGTGCCTTCCTAAATATCATAAGGGTATTTTTGGCGTTAAACATTTTTTGCCCAAATATGATATAAACTAAACTAGACACAAACATGTATGACCTATAAGATATATATTTTGTATGGGCCTTAACGAATAAAGTTGAATACACACCGTTTAATGTAAGTAAAACTAGAGCGAGGATCCTGTAGCTGTAATGTGCCATGGGTCATTTTAGTTGATACTTTATACAAAATATATTATCATATCTAATATATGAACTGATTAACATATATAAATATCCTTTTTGGTTCTTTTTTATTTATATAAATAATTAGAATTGTCAAACACTAAGCAAAGAACATATTCTTACAAATAAAGTATTTGGTTTTGCAGGGTGTTAGAAAAGAAGTGGGAGGTCATGCAAGAACGTTAAACAAAGTATTAACAAAAAAACAACCTAATACAAATTCATAATCTGATCCCAATCCTTTGATTGAAGCTTCTTCCAAAAGATTGTTTAGTTACAAATCAGTCGATTCTCACAAGTTTGTAAAAAATGTTTAACTTGTCTTGTTAACAGATGATATCGGAAAGAACAAAAAATAATGGTCCAGTTTCTAGTCAACTGAAAGTATCACTTGGCCACACTGAAATAGAAGTTGCAGCAGGTGCTTTGTTGAGGTTACTTGAAAAGTTGCAAGCTTAGCAGTCTCTACATTTTGTGATACTTTTCAGGTACATTATAATCTCTCTTTTGTTCATATACTTGTTACTATCAACAATGGCACTTAACTAAATTTCTAATCATCTGCAGACTCCAAATCTGGTTATTTGGGTTATATGATGAGCACAATGATAAGATAAGATAATCTTGTTATTTGGGTTATACATTCTCAAAATTTCATAATTCAGAACTGGACAAAGTTAATTGGGTTATCTTGAAATCATTAAAGGTAAATGGAAATCAGCGCTTGAGATGTTACATGAACATACCTCATGTTTATTCATTATAACTTTTTACATCAAGAGAAACTTTATGCTTACCTACTTAAATCAATAGCAGTATGTAGCAAGTATCCACTCAAGAATTTAAGACCGTGCTTTCTTTTATGCGCCAATTAGGCTGGTTAGAGTCCAAATGCATGGGTAAGATCTGCAAAGCTTTCTTATGAAATTTACCAAGACTTGTACGGTGGCCAATACTTATATACGTGATTCCTGCTGCATTAATTTTTTCATACAAATGAGCCTGCAATATAAGCAAGTAATGATCTTATTAGCCAAGAATACTTTATTCATATGCCTAACTGCAGTCTCTTCCTATCAACAGATTCGTGTGTTTTAATAAATTTCAATGAATCTTTCTAGGGACTGTTATGTATTGATTGGTTTTAGAAAGTGTGCCTGAGGCACGCAAGGTGCGGTTATCATTAGGCACGCCTAGCATGAGGCGCACGTTGAAGCAGTGAAGCACACAATGTACAAAAAGAACACTTGAGGGGCTGAAGCAGCACGGAGAAGTGGCACAAGGCAATGAGAAAAACAGAAGTTACATAAATAAATCGCGCCTCATGTACAAATCGCCTCAGCTCAATACCCTATCTTTGAAAACCAAGACGCGTAGACCTATAAATAACTGAACTACATCCCATTACGACTTCCTTTAAATATGCTAAAGGAACAAGTCAATTGATTGGGCATATGTACGTTGTTTGCAGAAAAGCTTCTTATGATTGATTGATATTATTTACTGGCGGCAAATTGGTAATTTTGACCTGCTTACTCTAACAGATCAAACAAGTATATTAAAACATGGCATATGAAAGGAACTAGTGGAATATCTCTAAAAGTGTATTTTTATTGCCCAAAAGTGTATTCTCCCATTATAAGCATTGACACTAACTGCTTAAAGAAGGCAACTAATAATTTTGTGTTAACTCAACTCGCGCCTACAAAAAAGATGACTAAATTCAACCAAAAGTATTAAATCAATTTGGCTCCTCTGATATTAGTGTTAGTATTAATGAAAAAGTACCTCATTGGCTTCATCTAGAGCACTAGTGGATTCATCCAAGAGAACAAGGTCTGGTCGAGAAAGCAGCAAGCGTGCAAACGCAAGCCGTTGCTGCTCACCAAGCGAAAGAACACTGGACCATTCATTGATTGTATCAAGACCACTGAACCGTGACAACACGTAGCCAAGGTGTACATCTTCTAATGCTTTTATTAAATCATCTGTATCAGGCTGCGAAAATCGTGTACCAACAACTTCAGACCCCAATGCATCATCAAAAAAAGGCATCAAGCCTGCAAATCATGTCCTATCTTCAATAGCAATTTGGGAACTGAATACATGTTTCAACATATTAACAAACTCGTTGTAAGGCCTTATGATTACATACCTTCTGATCTAGAGCTACGTGGTGAATCTTGAATAGTGGGCCATGTTGGATAAAGCAACTGTTGTCTAAGGGTTCCTAAAACCATATAAGGCCTTTGGGGAAGGAAAAATACACCTTTAAAATCCCGGTATTTTGATTTTATATCATCGATTATAATTTCACTTGTCTTAATTGGTTCATTAGTACCCACATCTGGTGTATATCTAGCATAAAATGTGATCTTTCCCCTACCCATACGCCAAAGACCTGCAATAGCTCTTAACAAAGAAGTTTTCCCACTCCCACTCGGTCCAGTAATCTGTCATTGATTTAACATGATAAGTTCAGCTCATAATAACCCAGAAGCTTTTATTGAGTGATATTTTACTGGGTACAAATTGTTTGTTGATTCAGTTCACAATTAAAAGTCAACTCTAAAGTTGATTGCAAGGTGCAAGGAGAGTCCTAACCAGCAAATGCTCATTGTTGCAGACTGTTAATGACAAATCCCTGATAATCAGGGCCTTATTAGTGGGAGTTTGTACGGTCAAACTCTCAATCTCTAGCAACTTTTGTGTGCCTAAAGATTTACTGGACATAAAAAAGGTTGAATCTTTGACATTGATATAAGTCAGTTGAATCTCATCAAAGGGTTCCAGAGGATCATTAGCACAGGTGTAGTCCAAGACATCATCAAATTCCCCTGCATAAAGAGATCTCAGATTTTGCTAAGGCTATAAGTAGGGGTGGAAGATGTTACCTAGTCGCTCGATGACAGCTGAAAAGGCGCTGATGTCCTGAAATTGATAAACAATGAGGGAAAAATCTCCAAGAATGTGATTGAAGGCGGAAACACACTGATTTATAACACCAAATTCAATCCTCCCAGAGAAATACATGGGTGACACAACTGCAGCTGGAAGAATCATGATCACGTGGCGATAACCACTGGTGAAAAACTCCAGATTTCTTGTAGCTATCAGTAATTTCTGAAAATGCAACATAAAAGTCACAAAAGTGCAAATGTCTTACTAGCTACTAGTGGTATCATTTCAAAATTCAGAAAAGATAATCAATAGTCGGATCAATAGCCATGATGTAAGATTAGTAATTAATAAATATGATGTTTTAGATCTTAATATAAGCACATAAATGTAAGGGCTTATACCGTGAAATTCTCCAAAGCACGTCTGAACAGCTTCAAAAGGAGTTTAATTTCGTTTTCTTCGCCACCATAAAAAGCAATTGACTCAGCATTTTCTCGAATGCGTACAAGCCCATAACGGAAATCTGCTTCCATTTTCTCTTGCAGGAAATTTAAGTTGATCAGCCCCTAAATTAGCATAGCATACAAGAGTTAAAACATAAAATGGTGAAGAACTCAATAAGCTAGCTTCCAAAGATATAAGGAAATCTAAAGTACCTTCCCAAGGAAAATGCTGATGGCTGTACCCCCAATTGAATACACTAAAAGAACGCCAAATAAAGGTGGGTATATGCCAAACAATATGTTGCTGAAAGATATCAAATCTACAATTGCATTGAAGAGTGTTAAAGAGAATGAAAGTGATGTTCCTGTGAATGAACTTAGATCATCAACAATTCTCTGATCTGGATTATCAATCATTGATTGAGACTGTATTTGGTAATATGTCTGGTTCTTGAGATATCCTTCCATATAATACTTGGTCATCCAAGACCTCCATCTCAAAGCAAGAGTTTCTCTTAAATAATCTCTAATCACAAAAACCTGCAAAAACCACATTGCTAAAACCTAATCCATATATGCAACACTCTAGGGAAATCTTACCCTCAAACACCACCAACATGTTTTGGCCGCATTAGTTTACAATAGTGGTTGGTATGATGACTCAGAACTTTACAATAGTATCTATATATTTTGTTTAGCTATGAATGCAACATTTCCACCAACATTTTTCTCCTCTTTGGTGGGAAAAAGTTCAAGTAGACATGTGAACAATACCTAAAAGAATGCAGCAATGTGCTCACCGGAATTCCACCAGCAAAAGCAGCAATGTAGTAAAACAGTTGTTTCCTAAACTGTTTTTGATCTTTGTCTGCCACAATATTTTAACATCAACAAAACTGATGAAAAAATGCAGCACCAAATACATACACACATTACAATCCTTACCAGCAAGTGCATTATAGAAATCGCGACCAAGAAAATTAAAACCGACATTGATTCCAGTGGTTCCTAAAGTTAGGGCAAACACAACCGCTAATCGTATCCTCGCTTGATTTCTATCTTCAGAAAACCAATAAGGCGCAGCGATCTTGTAGAATCTCTGTAAAAGCGTGGGCAGATCAGGGCCCTTTCTAGGCACATTCTGATGAACAACAACAACAACAACAACAACAAAAAACAATACCACATGTCAAATCTAAGTTATTGAACAAACTGTAAACACCATAACATACACATTTACGATAGACCGATGGCGATACCTCGTCTGTATGGGCTGATGGTTGTGGAAGCGGTGGGGTGATAGGAGGATCCGCCGGAGAGGATGATGACGTCGATAGAGGTATGAATTTGTGCCTCTGTTCGACCTCGAGGAACTTGTGCGTCGGAATAGCCATGCGAATGGTGAATTTGCTCAACGAAATGTGGTTGTTGTTGGAACATCGGAGATGGTATGTGTTGGGGAATTAACAGAAAATAACTGTTTTTCAATAGCCTATTATAAAATAATCAAGTTAATTACAAGCAAGGTCCTTCTAGAAAAGGCATATTGCAGAATATTTATAATCTTTTATGAAATGACCATTATGCTATTGTTATTAAGAATAGTCATTACAGTAAACATAATGACTAACATGTAGTCGTTGCATCTCAAGCAATCATTCTTTCTTCCTCCACCGGTAGTGTTAAATCTCTAGCTACCATTATTGCCTCTTCCCATGTGATTAATATAGGATTTAGGGGTAACATAAGTTTTTCTAAGGGTAACATAAAAGCATATTTTTTTTCTTTTTTTTTTTACATAAAAACGTAATTTTCATTTTTTTATAATATGCGTAAAAAGTTGAGAGGTAGCGGAGACTACCCCTAGGGTGAAGGTACGTCCGCCAGTGGGTCCTACCAATATGTATTTGATAAAAGATTTTAACATTATAATATTATATCATAAAAGAACCGTTGAGAGACGCTTTATGCTTTGTTAGTAAATAATTTGAGAATAGAGTAGCTCTTAAAATGGCCCTTTCATTACTAAATAATTAACTTTGTCTTTAAATATGAAATGACGTTCTCACCATTCGAAATTAGTACAAACTTGACCGAAACTTTTTTTTTTCTCGTGACAGCGAACTTTTTAGAAGGAAAAAGGATGTTATGATAAGTGAAGAAAGGGAATAAATGAGATTATATTTAGTGAGAGTTGTAAACTTGTATCATGATAATAACAAAAAAGAGGGTTGCTCTTGGAATGATAAGTCTTAAAATACTTTTAATTTATTGGTATTAAAATAATTTCAAACTCAATTAAATTTCTTCGTATTTAATTATTTTATTTTTATTGGTATTTATTGAAGAGGAAGACTCAAGATGAGGTGGGAGAAGAAGATTAGACATGATTTGACAATTTTGTATCTCTTCAAGGACATGATCCACCATAGGTTTTTATGGAGTCGTAGGATTAGGATTAAGGTTATAGACTTCTAGGAAGACATGTCTACTTAGGGCCGTTTAACGTTCTTGTTACCTAGGTTTGTCTACACACCTTTTGTAGCTCAATAGTCACTAGCCTTAGATTGTTGCTATACTTTTATGCTCTTTAGCTCCACTTCCCTAGCTTGCGTGTACACTTTGTTTTACTTAGCTTAGTGTGAAATTGCCTTGTATTACTTCTTGACCTATCCACCCTGAGTGTTTGTTGTATCTTTGTGCGCTATTAGATTATATGATAGCTTAGGACATGTTTGATCTACGTATGTATACTTATGATTACCATCCTACTATTTGCCTTGTTTGTGTATAACATCTTACTGCCTGCATTATTTATGTATGCCATCGAACATCCTATTATATGTTATTCTACTAATACGCATACGCATACGCGCGCGCACACACATATAGATAAAAGGTAAATCGGATTTTAAAAATCCAAATTATTAATCATTGGCTGATAATCATCCATACTTTTGATTTGGCTGATAATAATCCCAACTTTCATTTTTATTGCCAACAATAATTCTAGTAGTATAATTATCATACCTTCACACTCGATTTATACTTATTTTAGTCTCGATTTAGCTTGTATATTTTTTTTAATTTCGTTCATAATCATTATTATGAACGAAATCAGTCGAAATCAAGCGTAAATTTTTAATAATTATGTTACTGGGATTGATGTTAGTAATAAAAATGAAAGTTGGGATTGGTGCATGCCAAATCAATAGTATGAATATTATCGGTCAATGAGTACTAGTTTGGATTATTAAATCCAATTTGCATATATTTAATTATATTACAACACCTATACATATACGTATACGTATTCATACATACATATATACACACAGAAATATGTATGTATGTATGTATGTATGTATATATATGAAGAATAAGGTAGTTTACTTGACTGAAAGGAGAGGAATAAATAAAGAGCGAGTGCTAGGGGGTCCTCTTCGCATGATGCCCGCGCGGTTGTTATGCATGTACTTTGATGAGCATATTTTCGCCCAATACGATTCAGTCGATACAGAGTCTCTCCAATTCATGAGAGAAAGTGCTTTAGTAGAGTAGCGATTTCCCCGGGTTCAATAAGTATCTCGCGCGAGCGAAGGAGAGGCATTTCTGGTACTGGTGGTATTGATATATATATATATATATATATATATATGTATGTATGTATGTATATGTATATATATGTGTGTGTGTGTATATATGTATATATGTATATATATATATGTATATATATATATGTTATGTGTATATATGTATATATATGTATATCTATACTATATATATATTCATTTGAGAAGGGCACCAAGGTAATTTCACACAAATCTCTTAATTTTAAGAGATGTACATCTCTTAAAGCATAACTTACAACTCATTAAAGCATAAGGGCTTTTCTTTCGGAGATGTACATCTACAGAGTTGCTTTTCAAAATTCAAAACCCCAAAGGTTTTCAAAATTCAAAACCCCAGATCTCAAAAATTTTCTCCCTAAAGCGAGTTGCAGAAACAGCGACGGTAGCCTCACCGCCACCGCCACCACCACCACGGCGAATACGACGGTAGCCTCACCGCATTGCAGATCACAACGTCGGAGATGATTTGCAGGTTCACACACACAGGTATCTCCATCAAAACTGTTATCTTCTTCATTTCCACCTCTTTTGCCATCCACTTTTAGATCATCGCTCTTTCTCCATCTTTGCAAATTCTTCACTTTGTTAAGCTGCAAATCTCTCCTCAGAAGCTGTACTGCTCGCAGGTTTGAACTTCGTTCTATTTTGTTCTATAATTTTAAGAGTTTATAATCTTTGTTCTATTTTGCTAGGTTTGAACTTCGTTCGATTTTGTCGGGGCTAAAACTTGAAACCTTAATCGAGCTCTTAAGGTTTGTTTAAATTTGCTGGATCTTATGTCTGAATCTTCGTTGGTAGACTGTGTGTGACCTCCTTTTGATCATTGAATTATTGAAGAAATTCGTTGGTAGACTGTGTGTGACCTCCTTTTGATCAAGAAACTTTAGTGTGTGTGTTCGTCTGCAACTGTTTGAAGATGAGTTCTTTTGTTAATTTGTTGTATTTCAAGTATTTTGCAGTAATAATGAATGGTGCAATTTTGCAAACAATAAAAAATGAAGTGAAAAATGTGTCTTATTAGGGCTTGTTCGCTTCAAAATTGGTGCAATTTACCCCATTTCTAGGTTTATTTTGAACGATTATTATCATATTATGTAAAGATTAGAAAGTTATAAGCTTTATGTTGTGTTATGTGTGGTTAAGGGATAATTGGATGATCCATTTTAGCCTTAATTTGTCTTACAGAGTTCTAGATTATTGATGGAATTGGAAGATTATTAATTGGGTAATTGATTGGCAAGCAAATTTAGGTTAAGAATCTTGAAAATTTTAGGGAGTTTTGGGGATATAAGTATTAGGGGGCCACTAAAGAATCTTGTTTTCTCTAATAGTTCGCTTTGATGATTCTTTATATGGGCTTGAGGATTGTTTGATTTAAATTATAAATGTTAATTGAACATACATATTCATACAAACATATGCACATGTATATACTCAGTTGCTCTTGCTCTCTCTAGCTTATATGCGTTTGAAGTCATTATTTTCAATAAGGACATGCTTTAGTGCTGGTGATTTATCATATATATACTAAGAAGCATCAAATTTATACTAATATAAAGTTTATATGATCATTTATTTTTCATTTAATTAAGTTCTTAGAATGTTCTTTTACCCATATGTCTAGGGTGGAGCTAAGAAGGTCATCATCTCTGCCCCGAGTAAGGATGCACCCATGTTTGTTGTGGGTGTGAATGAGAAGGAATACACACCCGATGTTCACATCGTTTCAAATGCAAGCTGTACCACAAACTGTCTTGCCCCTCTGGCCAAGGTTTTTGTTCTTTAGTCGATAAATTTTATGTTTTTTCCTTAATAATTAGCCCATTTATTTAATCCCATTTGTGTGATGCAGGTTATAAATGACAGGTTTGGTATTGTTGAGGGTCTTATGACCACCGTGCACTCCATTACCAGTATTTTTTTCAAAGTTGTTGATTGTTTATTTGTTAGAGGTGGTATTCTGACCCAATGACCCATTTATGTATTATAAATAGGTTAAATTGGGTAATGTTTGATCTCTTAACAGGTTAAATGTTTTTTGAGTTTATTCAAATGTATAAAGAGATAAAAAGGTGTTAAAGTTGGTCTAACCTGGTCTGTTTTAAGTTCCATTTATAAAATGAACTTCAACACATTAACCCGGCTAACCCGTCCATCTTGCGACTTCATGAATTTTACTTTTGTATATTGTAGTTTTGTGATGTTGCATTGTTTGTTTATACTTCAGCCACACAAAAGACTATTGATGGACCATCAGCCAAGGACTGGAGAGGTGGAAGGGCTGCTTCATTCAACATCATTCCTAGCAGTACCGGTGCTGCTAAGGTATTCAAGAATTCAAGTTTCATATTTTGCTAAATTCCGGAAGCTTTTAACGTTCTTGTGCAATATGATATTGAATAGGCCATAGGAAAAGTGCTCCCTCAATTGAACGGGAAGTTGACTGGAATGGCATTCCGAGTCCCAACTGTTGATGTGTCTGTCGTCGATCTCACCGTGAGGCTGGAAAAGGCTACCACCTATGATGAAATCAAAGCTGCTATCAAGTAAATCATGACTAATATATGCATGATTTCTGTTTTTTATGTATCTTATATAATTCTGATAAATTATATGTATATTATGTATCTTATATGATTTCTGTTTGTGAGTTGATTGAAATTTTGAAGTGGGTTGATGTTGAAATATGTATATTATGCAGCAAGAAGTAATGTGTTGTGTTAATATTTCAATTTTGGAGCTCAATGATTTTCTTTGAAACACATGTGATGCACATCAGCTTGCTATAATTGTGTGTTGATTGAAAATTTGAAGTGGGTCGATGTTGGAATCTGAATATTGTGCAGCTACAAGAAATGTGTTGTGTTTATGTTTTAATTGTGGAGCAATATGTTGTTCTTGATAGTTTGATTGATGTGTTGTGTTTGATGAATGTTTCTAGAGTTCAATTGATGTTATGGGTAAGTTTGTAATGTGAAAACTATGATCTGTGAACTGATTGGTTATGCTCAATAGTGTTTGTATACAATATTGTGTGTCAGTTTCACTTGTTTTCTGTTTTGGTTGAAGTAATCAGATTTGAATTAGGTGAATACCTGATAATGTATATTATTATTCATGGGTGTATCTTTGTTAGCCATAAAGATTGTTATTGTATGATAATTTTGTAGGTTTTCGATTAGCATGTTATTTGGGTTCAATTGAGTAAGATTGGTGCCTATATTGATGTTGTGATTGTGTTATTACAGAGTCCCAAAGAGGTTGAGTTCTTCACTGAATATGGTGAATCAAATCGATACAAAATCTTGGAGATCATAGGGAAGGGAAGTTATGGAGTTGTTTGTTCAGCTGCTGACACACACGCCGGGGAAAAGGTTGCGATCAAGAAAGTAACAGATATTTTTGAACACGCGTCTGATGCTATTCGTATCATGCAAGAAATCAAGCTGTTAAGGCTTCTAAGGCATCCGGATATTGTTGAAATTAAACGGGCATGTTGCCACCGTCTAGACGCGCCTTTAAAGATATTTATGTAGTATTTGAACTCATGGAGTCTGATCTGCATCAAGTCATAAAGGCCAACGACGACTTGACACATGAACACCACTGTTTTTTCCTCTATCAAATGCTACGAGCTATGTAATTGTTATATGTTTCTTTTGCCTTTGGTTGTCATCTCCCACTATATTTATCATTTGTGTCTTTATCGTGTCGTTGCATTGGATGGGTTTCTTACTAGATAATTACTTTTATTATTACGTAATGAAATAGATTGTCGCTGCCGCCGCATTGCGCGGGTCCCCAACTAGTATATATATATACATATATATATACACACATATATATATATATACATATATATATAGGGTAAGGTTCCTTTGTTAACCCTTGTTTATTATGATAACCCGTTAACTCTAATATAGCGAACACTTACACCAGTGTAACTAACTTTTACACTGGGTTACACCACTGATGTAACGATTTTTCCTCAATTTTCAAATTTTCACTCCATTTTTAAAAAAGCTCCACCCTTTTTTAAAATCTTTTTAACTTTTTGTATAATTCTATTTTTAAATAAATTACGTCATTAAATAGATCATTTTAATATCTTTAATTTGAGTATAATCTTGCTATATTTTTTTGAAAAAATTTTAACGTTCGTTTTAGACCACTAGTTTTACCACTGTAACTCTAAGTTACAGTGGTGACGCGGCTTGCTGTAGATCACTAGTTGGGTTAATGGGTTATCGCAATAAACAAGGGTTAAAATTTGATCCATATATACACACACACATACATATACATATATATACATATACATGTATATATTCATACATATACATATACATATACATATATATATATATACATATATATACATATATATATATATTATATTACAACCTTGGTTAAAATTTTCTAACTTCTATGTTTCAAAATAAGTGTTGAAATTATTAAAAAAACCGATAATTAGTAAAAAAAATAATAACATTTTATGATCAGTTCTTCATAAATAACACTCTGATTTCTAAATTCGAATGTACCACACCATGGATCTCGTTATTGATGAATGACTAGAAATAAACGGTTGAAAGAGAACTACTGAAGAGAGGAATTGATGTTACTCCATAGTTATACCTTTGCATGGAGTTGCATGATCGCTCTCTAAACATCTAAGTGTGTGTGAAGTCATTGTACTGTGTGAGCAGGGCCGGCCAATACTATTACTAGGGATGCAATGGGCTTGGGGCCCCAAAATCAAGGCCCCCATTTAAAAAAATTATGTTGAGCATTCATTTGGGCCTTCACATGAAATCAATCTATGAGTAGGGAGTTGGGAGATTCAAGGGCACAAATCCAAAGAAGGCAGATCTCCATGCGCTTGCTTCGATCAATTGATGATCGATGAATCTAAAGAGTCTCTAAGGCTCTGCGCTTGCTCCGATGATCACTCCACTGCTGCAGCAGGGGCTGCCGCCTACTGCAGGCTACACGCCCACATAGTAAAAGCGACACCAAGCAGTAACACACAAACAAACTCGGACTGCTCGTCTCATGCTTGAATCTTAATGTTCCGTGGGGCGACTACGCCTGCAATGCTCATATGCGACTCCAGTTCAGTTTAGTCTGAACTTTGAAGACTGCAGTTTGATCGACCTAGCCCCTAGGGCTTGCAAATCTACAATCGCATAATTGCAAATCGCAAGTCGCATAGCAGAAGTTTAATCAATGTTAGGTTACTTGACAATTGTTTTGTCTGATTGTGTGTCTGTAAAGTTTTACTGTTGCTAAATTAGTTAATTGCTTTCTCTCTAGAGTTTCATCACGTTAGGTTGCTTATTGCTTAATTTCTTTGTCTCTCTAAAGTTTAATAAGTTGCTTGTCTGCTTCGATAGTTCATTAGGCTAATTTACTTGTTATTTGATATTTATGTTGCTTTGATAGTTTATTAGGCTGATTTGATAGTTTATTAGGCTACTTTGATAGCTTCTACTTCACTAGGATGACATATTTGTTATTTGATATTAAACTGTTTTGATAGTTCAATAGTCGAAAAGGGCCCCATAATTTTAGATTGATTGGAGCCCCAAAATACGTTAAGCCAGCCCTGTGTGCGAGGATAATTAGTTGAGGGAGAGTAGTCTGATTGTAATCTTTCAAATTCAGTGATAATAAAAGTTGTGATAATGAATTACTTATTTTGTGATCTAGTTTAATTTCCATCATTTAATCTGATAATTGAATTACTATTTATTAAAGAATACATCTTAGATCCCAACAATAAAAAAACTAGTAGAGAACATTCAGATATATAGTATCAATATTACGGATTTCTAGTAATAACTAGAATGTTCCCAAACGCGCTACACGCGCGAAGTTGCATCGCGAACTCCGCCAACTGAGCAAACAAAGATGCTTAACAAAACACACTTCTAAAATTTTTGAGGTCATATATAAAAGTAACAACAATCACATTCTGAAAATGCCAAGTTTGAGTTAAATGAATCAGTCAATCGATGTTCTTTAAATTCCTTTGCTGCTCACCCATCAGATTATGTAACCATTTCAGTTTCTTTAGCATACATGGTCCTTGCCATTTTATAGCTTTCTTCTTCCCTGTTTTTTTAGGCAAATCCTTTTCTTTTGACAAAGAGACACTCGCGCCTGCTCCATAATCAATTTCTTTGAGTGACTAAACCATTGCCAATACGAACTCTTCAAACACAATGAGGGCCCTTATAAATAAATAAAACAAACAAACAAACATACCCATTACATCCCACTAAAAAGCAGGGTCTGGGAAGGGTAGGTGGTGACGAATCTTTCCTCTATCTTAAGAGATAGAGAGACCGCTTTAAAAAAGAGAACCCCAATCGAAAATGATAGCAGTTAAGAAATATAGCCCTTATAAATAAATAAATGGTCCAAATACTATAAAGAAAGATACACATAAAGTCCAACGATTAGAAGTTAGACGTTATCAATCCCTAGGTGATTAAATCGTCAGAAAGAGGATTAATCCTAAAGCAAATTCAAGGAAAAAAATGTTTGATGAATTCATGTTACATACTGGAGCCCACAAAATGTTGGTGGCTTTTAAATCACGATAGTTGACGGGTCTTTTGCATCTTCAATCTTCATGATAAAGAGGAAGTTGTCGAATAATGCTTTTGCATTTATTAACCATAAAGATAAATATTAAGAGCAAGCAGTCAACTTACTTCTAAACAAACAATTCTCCAAGCTCTGTACTTGATCTTGTTCAAGTTTACATATTGTGATGCATTATCTACATCCGCCATCCGATAAGGGTAATCAAGATACAAAAATTATGGACACATTAGTTAAGTAATCAAGGAAAACTGTAAAATGTGTCGTTGAGTACAAAAGACATACCTAATTATCCAACAACAACATTAACATGCACTCATTAGAAAGTTACTCCCAATAGATTTAACGAATCTTCTTGAGAGCACCTTGGCATTTACATTTTGCACCGTTAAGATATATAATATATAAATATCTTTATTGGAATCAAATTGCAAAAGATGAAGAGACATTTGGTTAAAAAAAGTGAATACATATATTGAAATTATTAAACCAAGGATATAATAACATGATAAAGATAATAATTTATTTGATGTCACTTTAGAATCAAATAGAATGACATGCAAATGTTTATTCCTTTGTAAATTGTTCTTTTTATATGCAGGTTGCATGCTGAATTATTCATCCTCATGAGAGATATTCATAAAGAAGATGATACCTCCACTAATTAAGGCTTGCCTAGCTCTAGGCCCATCACATGAAGACAACCTGTATTACTATAAGATACTAAACATTTTAGTAGCTAAACGATAGTTAGATACACATTATCTGAGAGTGTTTAACTAAAGTAGTTAAACAATAGTTAGATACACTCTTGGTGCCTGTTTGTGTATTTGATGGCTGTGATGTAGTTTTATTTAAGAATTTTTAGCTTAAAATCTATCATCGTTACATAGATATTTTACGTGCAGCCTAGTTGTAGAATCAACAACACATGATTCAAATATGAAACATAAGTTCCTTTTTATTTGGTACTTCAAGCAGTTGACTTTGTCCACTGAAACAGCAAGGTGAATGTCGTTAATGGTATAGATAAATTTTGCAAAAAAGTAACTGTAAATTAAAACCTAACAATCTCAATGATAATCAAAATTGAAAGAGAAGCACCACAATCATGTAAGCAATGACCAAATATTTAAGAGCAGGAAAGCAAGAATGAAAGCCCTACTATAGGAGCTCACCTCAAATAGCTGCATGTCCCAGCTGTAAACATAATAGTGCTCTGCGACCATCTCCATTCGCCAACGATCTCTTCAATCTACCATCACCATCATATGTTGTAGAAAAATCAACATGCGGTACGTACACCAGTCAGGTTTACGGGGAATAACACGAAAAAGAATCAAGTTGAAATTATTATTCCACATGGATGTATTACAATAATTGGGTTTAAGGTGATAGAATTAACAAAAACATGAGAACAAAGAAACCAATCAAGCTCTTAGACTGAAGCGAACAAAATAAGCAAACGGAAGAACCCCTAAATTAAGCAACCTACAAAAGTGGCAGTACGTAACTAATTAAATCAAAACGCATCGACTGCGGAATTAAACCTACTCACCTGAGCTGAAATGTCACCGAAAGTGGAAACCTAGATCAACTGGTCTGGAGTGAAACCATCCATCAAAAAATCTTCAGTCGACCACCGCCTTTGCTATTATCTTCCTCTTTCATCTTCAATTCGTCGTCCACCATCACCGCCTTCCCCTCCTCTCTCGACTATTTTCTTTCTATCTCTATGTCAAAAATGTGTAGCTTTGTGCGGGAAGCGGAAATGAAAAAGGAAGAAACAGTGAAACCTGTAACATCTAACTAGGGTTGTTCAAATCGCTCAACGCTCGACGCTCGCTCGACGTTCGTTCGGAATTTGCTCGTTCGAATATATAAAAGTGAAATCTATGCCGTAAAAGATATTTTTCAACCATCTCTCGCTCTCCCGTCACCGTTATCTGCAATATGCTCTCCGCATTATCGACTACAGACTTAGCTAGCTTCATCATCAGCTACAACATGTTGTCATCCATAAAAGTATTATGTAATGAAATGTGGTTGATTTTCAAGTTATTAAACGCTCGTTTGCAACTACAACATGTTGTCATCATGAAAGCATTATGTAATGAAATGTAGCTGATTTTCAAGTTATTGAACCGCTCGTTTACGCTCGCTCGACGTTCGCTCGAAAATTAACGCTCGAAAAATGCTCGTTCGATTTTCCGCTCGGTTGTAAACGAGCCGATCGGCTCGGTTCGGTTTAAGCACGAGCAAAGGTCCGCTCGATTCGGCTCGGCTCGTGAACAGCCTACATCTAACACTAAGACCTACAGATCATAGGCCATACGTGTTGAAGAGTCAAAACCAGCGCATAAATAGTTTGTACTACACACTTTAAAAGATGTACCATGCTCATCTCTTGTACTTTGAGCTTTACGGATTGTATGTTACTGTAGCTAACTTCTGCTTTTATATAGACTAGGAATGTTCCCACGCGCGGGGAACTTCGCAATGCCATCGATATCTAAATATGAATACAAAAACAAATCATAATGACTGTCAGTTTGACATCAAAAAAAGTTCTGAAAAAGAACGGGTCTAGGAAATAAAACTAATATCACATTTTTATAACATATTAGACGTTATGTATTGTTGCACTTACGCACTTAAAAGAATACATTAGGCATGCAGTGTTAAAGTTAAAAAAAATTGTTGGAAAAAATAAATTGAAATATAAGATAATAATATTCATTGAAATATAACAAAGGATCATTTTCTTAATATTTTTAAACACCTTTCTAATAAATTTTTTAATAGTTTGTTAACCTTTTTAATTCGTGCTTAGTTTTAAACTATTATTATGCAGAAAGGTTGCCACCAATCATATCATGGGCCTCATCATCTTCTTTCCTATTTAAACATTGACGACAAAAGTATAAACAAATTAAAGATTCTGGTGGCCTAAAATAAACTAACCAAATATTAGTGACCCAAAAGTAAACAAAGCAATAACTACTGTAGTCGCGCGTTGCGGCGAAATCATACGCGACGGTAAAGTATATACTACATCTACCTGACTCGTTTCCCAACTAAATTTATGTCGAAACATAGAGTAACTCGAATTTATACCGTTGATGAAAACATATTATATTTGTTTCGACTATTTTCTAAATAAATTTATGTCGAAACGTAGACCAATTCAAAACATACATAAAAAAACATGTGTAGCACTGTCGTATACGACGTGATTATTATATAATATAACTGCGTCAAATCGTTTTCGAACTAAATTTACAATGAAACATAAAGTAACTCGAATTTATAACGTCGAATAAAAACGTATTATATTTGACTCGGTGCGTTTTTTCAAATAATATACAAAATATAGTAAAAGACAAAAGGTGAGTGTTTCTTTAGTTTCTAAATTAACACATACATAATAAGAAAAACTAAAACATAGGGACTAAAAAGACAACTCCATCAAACCTTTGTGGTTAAATAAGAAAAACTAAATACTCTATTGTAGCTAAGAGTTTCTCATTATATAGATAGATAATAGTAATTGACTTATCTTTATTATCTAACTAAAATTTGAATTGATTTTATTTGTTTGAAATATTTTGTGATACGGAGCGCTAAAATTCTGCACCACATGAAAAAATAATTTTGGGTTCGCTAGTGATATCCTCATATGAAAACAACCATAAAAATGACATAACAAGTTAACAGAACATTGAGTGTTGGATAGTGGAAGACTCTAGAATTTAGGCCTAATTCACTCACTTATAAAAATTAAGCTCATTTGATTAGAAATTTTAATCAAGGTTAAACAAACAAACAAACAAATAAATAAACAAACCCAGTATATCTCACTCAAGAGTAGGGTCTGGGAGGGGTAGGTGGTGGCGAGTCTTTCCTCTATCCAGGTAGGTAGACAGACTGCTTCCAAAGAGACCCCCGGCTCGATAACAAAAGCAATAACGCTAACGAGTCAGCATAAAATCAAGCATACAATAATGAAACAACACACAACATAGGAACTAGAAAATGAACAAGCATACAACAGAGAAGCAGCGAGTTACCCCTAAAAAGGACAGAAGCGTACTACATACACATCAGGTCCCGCAACAAGAAGTCAAAGCCCATCCTACTTACAAAACCCACTAAAAGTCCTTAATTTTAATTCCACGTCTCCACTCACTCCTATCTTCGATCATGTGCTCAGAGAGGTGCAAGTGTATCATATCTCGTCTAATTATCTCTTCCCAAATCAACCTAGGTCTTCCTCTACTCTTCCTACCCTCTATGAAGATGTTCTCCACTGCTCTAACTGGTGCTGCCATTGGTCTCCTCTTGACATGCCCAAACCATCTTAATCTTCCCTCTCATATTTTATCTGCAATACAGGCCACTTCTAGCTTCTGTCGAAACACTTCGTTTCTTATCCGATCCAGTCTTGTGTGTCACACCCCAACCTTGACGGTGGAATCATCGAGGTGTGAGGGTTACGATTGTTCACAGCCACATAACGCTATTATTAAATCCAAATATATATTATTCATAAGTTTGAAAGGTACATTACAAGCATAAGTCTCAATAATAAAATAAGTTTCAACATGATAACACAGTATAATCAATTGAATTTATTATCTAGGTCCAAGTCCTAGATTATGCCAGCAACATAAGTTCACTTCAAACTTGGGGGTTTTCCTGAAACATGATAAAAATAAAGGTCAACTAAAAATAGTTGGTGAGTTTCCAAGGTTTTCATACATAATATGAAAAGATTACAAGTAGCAATTCATGTCATAGGTTATAAGCTAGTAAGGTTATAGAACACATATCGTTACAACCAAACCTCGACTTGATTACAAGTATATATGATTGGCTAAGTGTATTTGGTTCCCTAGTGCACAAGCATACGGCTCCTAGGAGTCGGCAATACATCGACTTTAGCACCAAATAGGCTTGTCAGGCCCAAAGATCTAAGACGTCGCTAGGCTAGCAATAGTTAATGATTGTAAACAATATATGTAGATCATATAAGACTCACAATAACACAAATAATCATGACAAAATAAAAGTATGAATTGCATGTGCTTTTATAAGTGTTAAACGTTTATAAGTGTATGTTGAATAAGGTAACATGTTTCACCCCAAAACGGTGTGAAATAACATAAAAGGGGCAAGGAAAACTCACTTGGCAAATAAGTATTTATTTGATGATTAATAAGTAGAATGATAAGCGTCGTTCCAAAGTAAACCGTCACAAGGCACCTAGTTATACACATATATATTTACAAGATTAAAGTTTAATTATATAAGTTTAACTTTTGAATGAGAACTAGGGTTTCAAGTGGATTTTGTGGGGTTTTGACAAGTAAATAAATTTATATAATGAAATTATTTATATTTGATTCAATAAAAAGAATTTTACCATTTAAGTGTTTTAATATAGAAAAGAAATTAGGTATAATAATTGGTAAGGTTTAAATATAAAATGTAAATAAATCTTTGTAATCTTTTGAAATAAATATTATTTAACATTGGTTACAATAACGTATTGACCTAAAATATTAGTTATGGTACATTTATAAGAAATAACCTAAAATAACTTTGAAAATAATTTGTGAAACTATAAAATATAATTTCTACAATTTACATAATTAAAGGTAATATAATGTTTACCGCTAATTTAATGATTTAAATTATTATTTAAAGTCCATTTATATAAATATAACTATTTATAACATTTGTAAATAATACTTTAAAAAAATAAATATGGTTTTTAAAGAAATAATTTTTCAGAAAATAATTAGAAAACTTTTAGAATAAACAAAATTTGTAAAACTGATCTTTATAATTTTTTATAATTTTTTAAAGGCTGAAAAGCTTTTAAAAAAAATAGTGAGGGTGCCCGGGTTCAAACCCGGGACCTCAGGTAGGGGATTTGCGCGTGTAACCAGTAGACCAGGGCCGCAGCCGTGGTTATACTCGGTTTTAAAATCATATAAACACAATATAAGAAAACCCCCAAATCTTATGAACCCTAAAACTGATTTGATCCTAAATTGAATATCAAATTGTTGTTGTTAATGAAATCAAGCTTAGGGCTTAATTCCTTATGTAAAACCGAGTGTGTATGAGGGTTTAATTACTGGGTTTGTTTTGAATTGATATTAAGAACACGAAATACAAATCATGGCAGAGGAGAATCCAGTTCGAGTTGCAAACGTTGATAACTCTCAAATTGGTTGTACAGGAGGCTCCCAATGACCTTGATGACTAAGTACCCAATGTCAATTTCAGTTGTATTGGTCGAATGATGGTGAGCACTACCACAGCAGATCGCGATGAATGAAGGATTCATTTAGGATGTTTGATGTGTTTCAGGTAAGAATCAAGAGTTGGGGTCGATTAAGTGTTGTTAAATGATTGCTCGGGTTCGTTTAATTGGGTTATTATTGAGATTTAATGCCCGAACGGTTGTGGAGTTAAAGGGTGATCGATTAAGTACCCGATTGGTTTAGTAACCAGCGATTAAACACGATTAATGGGTGTATTCAAGTTCGAATCATGTTCCTAAACGGTTTGGAATGATTTTCTGAATTGGAAACCGTCCGAAATTGGTGGTTTTAGAGGTGGCCGGAGCCGCTCCGGCGGTGGCCGGAGGGCTGGCCGGAAAGACGGGGAGAAGGGGGGTTTGGTTTGGGTTTCAAAATAAAAGTACACAATGATCCCTGTTGTTTTAACCCTTGTCATTTCATGTATAAACTTCTTAATTAAAGTTTCTAAATTGACATAAATGCCCCCCCTTAACTTAGTTAAGCTTTTAAATGTTATTCTAACTTATCAGTTATTTAAATTTATAAATTATTATTTCTATTATTATTATTATTTTTATTTTTATAACTTATTAATTGTTTAACTTTTATAAATTTTTATTAAATGAACACTTATCATAATACGCAAAAGTTGTAATTACTTGTATTATTACATTTATTAGTATTATTATTATGATTATTATTATTATAGTTATTATTATTATCACTATTATTATTATTATTTAAATAAATTAACTTTTTAACTTTTAAATTAGCTAGACCAGCATAACAAGCCCTCATGGTTTCACAAATGGCATAAAATGTCCTTACAAGAATAACGAGGTTAACTTTTATTTAACGAAAATACGAGATGTTACAGTCTCCCCAACTTTTAAGAATTTCATCCTGAAATTAAGAATGAAACTTAAACGAACAAGAGGGTTTAAATGAAAGATAAGTGTACGAACGGACAGTGATAGACGTTTGATTACAGATGAGATGTTTCACTTTAGGGAATCCTTCAAGTCTCTTGGCATAATATATGCCAACTTGAACTCTTCCAGTGAAACACGAGACGTTTTGAGAGGAAACATTGGAAATGATGACGAGTTACCATGGTATGTTAGACTTATAAGTCACAACTTCCAGAATATAATTTCGTGGTAAGGTGATGTCTAGAAATCAATAAAAGACCAACAATGATAAGAAAGATTAACCGTCGGAATTTAAGAATCCCAAACGTCACCATATAAAACGACCTTAACGCATATCTTGTGAATATGTATTTCTCCTTTGACCAACCATCGGTCTAAGAATAATACGCTATGCGAAGATCTTGGAATGAGTTCACGACGATGGTTAAGAATATTATTGAAAACAAAAAATGAATCAATCATTCAAAATAACGATCGATGTTTTAACGCCATACCACGGTATACGAATATTTGAAACAGATACAGTCAATTTCTCGACCCGTCATCCCACATAAATCAAATTGAATTTTTAGCCAATCGGTCTATAATGCACCAATTGTCATCATGACCTTTAAAATAAGAAGCATTTAGTGAATGAAAAGTTAAATAGGAGATTCACGGGAACACGAAGGTTAGGTTTTGTCATATGTAAAGGTAAGACACTTGGACACATGCCAAGTTATGTCTTTTCTTTTATGCCAAACCATGACTACAAGTTACGAAGGTTTATGAAGCTCCACGTCACAATGTAAGTAATAACGAGTCTCGTTGATCGAAATCAAATGGAGTTTTAAAGATTTCCAAGGTTAAGGATTCAAAAGCGATTCAAGTAATGACGCAAACAATAAGAATGGTATTTGTAAACATGTTTTGCAAGATGACAAATTTCCGAAGGTAGATTGCATACGTAATTCATCAAACCCATAAGTATAGTCGAGAACATTCGTATGACTAGAAGTACATAATCACAAGTTGATAATATCTTTATTTGACAAAAGATTGTTTAGGAAGACTACCATCACGCAATCATGTGTTGATGATATCTCAAAATGAAAGTTGATAAGTAAGGAATAAATGGTTCGATGTAGCTAGATCGAGTCAAAACATGAAGATAAAGGAAAAGAAATCGAGTTAAGAATTTAAATGCTCCAAGCTTGGAATCAAAATCAACCTAAAGCGATCGGGTCTCCTTTCAAGTTCAGAGATCATGCTTTGGCTTGATAGGTCGAAACACTAACATTGTTTCACCCTTCAAGTTACTACATGCTTCTCGTCACTTGATTACAACCTTGGTAAGTTGAAGATCAAGAAATGAGAATGGCATCAAGGTGTGGTTTTCACTCCTAACTGATGGTGTATTTCCAAGGTAGGACCACTAACTTACCAATCAAAAAGTTCGATCCCAACTCATTGTTGAGGATCCACAGAAATAAGGCGAGGTAACTCACCATTAAGGTAAGAGACATCTCTCCTATCTTAACGGTGAAGTTTTATAAAAACAAAATATAACAAGGTGAACTTCTTCATCAAAATCCAGAATTCACTCCTACTTTGATGAGGTCGTCTCATTTGAACAAATACAATCCATAAAAATGATATTATCATCAAGGTATGGAATTCACGCCTATCTTAATGATTGAATTTCATAATAGCAAGAAAACAATCGAAGATTGACATTTGTCACCAAAGTACGGGTTTCAATCCTATTTTGGTGAGTTTATGTCATTTGTGAAATGCCATTCCAAAGAAAATAATTGAAGTCAATCCTCAAGATAAGGTAATCACCCCAATCCAGAGGATGAAATTTCATAAAACACACGATTGGAAACTATTTATCAAAATGAATAGAGAATCATCAAAGTAAGGGAATCACCCCTGTTTTAATAAGATAGAATCATTTAGGGGATACGAGTGTTCTTAGTCATAGGTTGACTTGCAAACACTTGCATCTCTCACGGTGCAAACGGTATAAAGTTCGACATAACAACGAAAAGAAAAGAATATCAATTAGAAATTCAGAAAATTTCAAGTTACACCAATGTAACAAAAGGAAATCATGTTTATAAAAATTCAAGGTCAAAGTTCGAGGTAACGGAATTAGTTATGATGATGTTCAAATCTTGGATGGTTTAAATCAGGAAGACAAAATCAAGGACAAGAATGATTTGACATCACAATGAGAGGTGAACATTCGATTCATTATCGAAAAGAAATACATGGACTTCTCAAATACGAGGTCAACCATAACCATATTGAAGACACGTGTACTTATAAGTGGTCACTCATCTCAAGGGTTTCAAGTCAAGTAAACGGATTCAATGATCGAATCAAATCACCATTTACACTTTGCTTAAACAAAGTATCCCGAGATGTAAGAATTTCACCTTACAGTATTGAATGTCTTTAGTTATGGGACACACCCTTAAGGAGGTTTGAAAACCATAAGTAACGATTTAAAGTTTTGAAGACCATTCGGTTTAGATTTCCAATATCTTTGGGTATATTAAGATCCATGTTCACGTTGGTCAAGGTATAGAAATAGTTACATGAAACGCCTAACGTGTAACGATGTTTAAACGTAGGAGTTAAAAGGTAAGACTAGTTCAATATCACAGGAACTTTATGTATGATAAGAATGAGAAGAAACCCAGGAATCAAAGATTTTTTTTTAAGATACAAAGAGGATGGTTCCATTTGGTAACGCATTACCATTTGGAATCGTTGACACGTCAAGGTAAATTGACCCACTTGCCTTAGAGACTTGTGTATGTTGACCATAGTTTATCACTCATCCCAGAAATCCCCAGGTAAGCATAACTGGTCTCGCAATGAGATTTATACGATATGCTTGCCTTAGCCCGAAGGCCTTTTGCCAGGAAATCCAGAATACAGGTGTCTATGTGTCACACAAATTTCTTTGGTTCATAGAATCAAAACCTAGATGAGATTATCATAGATTAGACATACAGTCTAAGGAATTGAACCCACGACGATAAGTGTAGACTCCACATGTCTGTGACAACCCTAAAAATATTTTTTTATTATATATATTATGTCGAAAAATTTTCTTTATTATATTACGTTACAACTATGAGTTATATTTGGTATATATATTATGAGTGTACGTATGCATGATTGCATACATGCATATATATGGAAACCTTACGTATGCATGGTTACCTATGTATACGCATATGAAAAATTTGAGTATATATGTATATATATATTAGATGTTCACGCATGCATGATCCTATATATATATAAATTGATACGCATGCATACATATATCATATTTTAGTATATATGTTTTGCATGTACATGCATATAAATATTAAAGGTGCAAAAATTGAAATATGTATATAATGCATCTATAAATACATATATGTTTACTTATTGGTACGGATACATATTTATATATATATATGTGTATACACATTAAGAACATGAAATATATATGTTGTGTATGTATGTATAATTGTAATCTACTTTTTTACCTATGTATATACTCAAAAGTATACATATATATATATATATATAACAAAAACTTAAAAATCTTAAACTAACCCAAACTACCACTCGGCTAAACACCACACCGATAACAACCATCATTACCCTCGACCACCTTACTCAAACCGCCACCACACCACCTTATCCTACCATCTAATTATTCATGTAACTAAGATATCTTATCCCACTTTGCTTCCTCCCCAAAACCGCCACCTTTCACCCGGTTTTCTTGCTTTCACACTCCCTAAACCGCCACCATGCACTCGAGTCATGTAGTAAGGAATCTACTAAACTCTCCAAAGTTAAGATGGATTCATGATTGCAAAATATATGTGGCACCCTCAAGGAGAACCCTCGGCCACCTTAGCACCCAAAAACCACCTCCACTTGACACCTAGCGACCCTAGTATTCCTTACCCATGTGATCTAACATTGGAGCTTATGATGACACCCATAGGTGTCCCTCGATTCAGCTTCATTTAACCCCTCCCATCCGCAAAACACAAGCATAAATCACAAACCAAACTCCGTTCACTCTCTCTCGGGAGTTCATTGAGGCACCACCTTCTAAACCACAACCTTCATTCGACCACCACCATCTTCAGCCACTTTCTACCTTCCTCTCCCTCGGTTACAAAGCTAAAACCTATCTTACAACTTCTCTATCTCTCGGGATTCGCTTGAAACAACAACCAACAACATCAACAAACAACAATAACAAAAAACCGACAAACATAACAACAAATAGACATAACCACGCACCACCAGCACCTACCATCATCATCCACGACTTCCACAGCCTTGTTCTCGGGTTCAAGAAGCTAGGATACAATCAACGTCATCATCACAAGGTGAAAACAATAATTCTTGGTACATATATGTAACAAAATCTATATATATACATAATAGTTGGTGTTTTAACACCAAAACTAATTTTGAAAGTTTTAGTTCATGAATCATAAGTAATGAGTTGCAAAAACTCAGAAACTTATGATTAAAAAGATATATTTTGAATTTACAAAGTTAAATCTTGTAATTATTTAAGAAAAATCAAATGAATATTAAATAAATGCGATTGTGGGAATAAACATTGAACAATTCTCATTTTTATACTGAAATATTGATCTGGAAACTTTGATAAAATTTTGATAAGTAAATAATTTATATAATTTATTTTATAATGAAAAATAGAAGAAAATATCAAAAATAGAAGTAAATTTGGAAAAATTATGATAAAATCATAGAACTACTATTTTGAGGTATACAAGCCTCTGGAATTATTTCAGAATTTTATTCCTTATTATGATTAAGATATGAATTTTATATGTTCTGTAATAAATAAATCAGAATAAATACTTAACGTAAATGATAAATTTTGATAAAATCATAGATGCAATTATATGATGTAAAAATTAAATATTGAAATTATTGTAAAAATTACAGAAACTGGTATGTTATGATTTGGACTTTGAGATAATTATATGATGCTTGGTTTTGTATAAGAAATCTTTTATAAAATTTTGGGAATTTATGAAGGACAGAAGCTATTTTTAACCAATTATGGGAGTATTATAAAGTTTATAGAAAATAATCTGTTTGGATTTGGATGCTATAAAAGTTATGAGATGTTACTGATTTTTGGGATAAGATTCTGTAAATTTTTGAGGAGTTTTGGACAACAATAGGTATTTTTGATAATTTATGTAGAATTTGTACTAATTATATATAAATAATTTGTTGGAAATTTTTGTGATAACATTATTGGCAGAACAGAAAGTATTTTATCTGAGGTTCTGAAAATTTTACAGAAAATATTGTCTGACACTGTGAACTATTTTGTTAGGTTCAAGTGAGAAGACACGGTGAGTTCATAGCCCCATTTTCAACCGTTTGGTATTCACTAAAGTTTTGGAGGAAAAAGTAAACTGTTTGGGTTGATGTATTATTTTTGAAAATATTTTTGTTGCTTACTGTCATTTGCGATACAACCATTAATTCGAATGAGGAACCGTCCGATAATGTTAGGAGCGCTACTTAGGAGAATATTTGTACCAACCGGATGAGGGTTGCTACTATTTTCCTGCCTCTAACCGAATGGGGGTTAGGATGTAATATTATCTGTTTTTGTGAATTATTTCATGACAGTATGATTATGTTGTGAGCAGATTTGGTTGTAATTGATACATCAACAAAATATTTGTCCGGCTATAAACCTATGTTCTCACCAACATTTTTGTTGACTGGTTTAAGTGTACTTTTTCAGGAAATGAGTAACTCATTTGATTTCAGTTTTGAAGTTCATGATGGATGGGGTGACGTTGTGGGAAGAGTCTGCGTCACGCTGACCGTCAATATAGTTGATGGGAGCGTGTATATTGACGCGCATTTCCATAGGTTTTAGACATGCTGTAATTTAGTATAATTAATTACATCAAATTTTGTAATATTACTTAAATGATGTAATTCCTCTAGTATAAATAAAAGTATGTCTGTGTTATGTTTCTATTATAACTGTGTTTATTTACTATAAACAGTACACTCTGATAAAAGCTAGTCACATTCCAAACGTACCGTTCACGCTTCCGGCGGGATGTGACAGGTCGGTATCAGAGCCATTCGTTATAGAGAATTAGTTATTTTTAAGTAAATAACTAGACTATAACCATAAGCTCAAAATATACTTTATGACTTTATGTGAATTTATGTGAATTTAGGTGAATTATGTGAAAATTCATGATTTTATGATTAAAATTCTGACCAAATTATTTGACTAACTCTTTTTGTGAAATCTTGTTAAGAAAATTGTGCAGTTATGAATTCGGATAGTTATCATTATGAAACCGACCCTTCCGAAGGTCCATACCATAGCAGTCCTAAAGAAATAGCACCTGAACCAGAGCAGGCTATGGATGTTTCCCCAACTGAAATGGAGAATAAGACAAAATTTTATGTTAGACGTGCACCAGTACATGTGGGGGGATATACAATTAAGACTCCTAGGAAAAAGATACTACGGGGACATAAAATTAAAGATAAGCAATCTGAGAATCTAGAAAGACAACCTCCTAATTCTCCTAAGGATGAAGATAGGGATATTAAGAGACAGGAATTGGATCAGGTGAAGACAGCCCGACAAACTCTTAGAAAGCTTAAGAAATTACAGCTGGGAATCTGGAAAATTCAGAAAGACATTAAAAAGCTCAAGACACCCAAGAAAAGTATCTTCACCAGGATCTGGAAATGGCTTAGCAGAAACTGAAAGTTATAGTTTAATTTTTTTAGAATAAAAGAAATAAGAGCTTAATTGTTCTATGTATTTTTGTGACAACATATTTATTTGATTTCTGTTAAATAATTTTGTGTTAAGATATTTATTCATGATACTGACATTGAAATTCACTATAGTAAATCATGCCGCCAAAAAGAAACACTCAGCCTGTCAGGAGAACAGCTCGAGTAGGACGACCCAGAACCCGACTTGGGGAAGAAACACCCGTGAACACTGACACTAATAAGAATGACAAGATCTCTCAGATAGTAGCCCAACAAATAGAAGCTACCTTACCTACCTTGATAACCTAACTCCAACAAAATTTAAATTTTGAAACCACCTCACATCCACAAATAGAACCTAAAAATATCAACACAAATGGGTGACAGGAAGAAGAAATTCTGAATGGAGTTTCAAAAGGATGTTCTTACAAAACCTTTATGTCCTGCAAACCCCGGGAATTTGACGGAAAAGGTGGAGCTGTACAAGCTTTACGATGGCTAGATGAAATGGAAGAAGTTTTGTAAATCAGTAGCTGTGCTGAAAACTTCAAAACACTGTTTGCTTCTCATTCCCTTAAAGGAGAAGCACAATCCTGGTGGAAATGGAGGTACACACTAGGGGTAGGAATGTTATGAATGGGCTAAGTTGGGAAGAATTTAGAAATCTAGTGATAGAGAAATACTACCCTTATAATGAAATAGAGAAACTAGAGGCTGAATTTTTAGCACTAGAGATGCAAGGGTCTGCATACCGAGAATATACTGATAGGTATAATGAACTATCCAGATTAGTACCATATCTGATAACCCCGGAATCAAAAAGAATAGGAAGGTATATTTGGGGATTAGTGCCACAAATAAGAGGATTAGTAAAATCTGCTAGAACCAAAACCTTCCAAGAAGCAGTAATCCTGTCAGGAAGTCTTACAGATGAAATGATCAGGAATGGATCATTAAGTCACCCATAGGTAGGAGAGAAAAGGAAATGGACTGAAAACCATTCTGGAAGAAGATTTGGGGAAAGTTCCCAGAAAAGAGTAACTCGACCTCCACCAAGAAACTTTTTGGGAACAACTCAAGGGAAGAGAGTAGAAAAACCACCACAGTGTAATATCTGTCAAAGATATCATACAGGAAACTGTATGACAGTGGTTTGCTATAATTGCAAGAAGAAGGGGCACATTTCCCGAGACTGCAAAAACCCTACCAGCACAAAAACAGTATGCTTTCAATGTGGTAGTGAAAATTATTTCCGTAATGAATGTCCACAACGAAAGGGAAAGGCTCCAGCTAATCAGAACAACCCTCGTGGAAGAGCTTTTGTGATACAAGCTGACGAAGCTCGTCATGAACCAGAAGTAGTCACGGTACGTTCCTTATCAATAACCAGTACGCTAAAGTATTATTTGATACAGGAGCAACTCGTAGTTTTGTTTCACATACTTTTAGGCCATCACTTAATCTAACATCTGAGAAATTACATGACACCTATGTAATAGAATTAGCTGATGGTAAAATAATTGAAGCTGATGAAATCATTCCTAATTGCATCTTGAATTTAGATGAATACTGTTTCGATATAAATCTGATACCTATTAAGTTAGGAGGATTTGATATCGTAGTAGGAATGGATTGGTTGAGTACAAATCATGCTAAATCATTTGTGATAAGAAAATAATTAAGATTCCTTTGATTAAGGAAGACAAAATTCTCTGCATATATGGTGATAGACCAAACAACACTGTGAAACTAATTTCTTGTGAAAAAGCACAGAAATGCTTAAACAAGAATTGTTTAGCTTTCTTGACTCATATAGTTGATATAAGACTTGATAAGGAAAATTTGGAAAGTGTTCCTGTTATAAATGAATATGCTAATGTTTATCCTGATGAACTACCTGGACTACCACCTCCTCGTTAAGTAGAATTTAAAATAGAATTGATACTAGGAACAACCCCTATTGCTAAAGCACCCTACCATTTAGCACCGACTGAGATGAAAGAACTCATGACTCAGTTACAGGAATTATTAGATAAAGGATTCATACGTCCTAGCGTATCACCTTGGGGAGCACCAGTTCTGTTTGTTAAAAAGAAAGATGGAACCTTTAGAATGTGTATTGACTAAAGGGAACTTAATAAGGTTACCATAAAGAATAGGTATCCACTCCCTAGAATTGATGATCTGTTTGACCAACTACAGGGATCTAGTTATTTCTCAAAAATAGACTTAAGATCTGGATATCATCAATTAAGGGTACAGGAAGATGATATTTCTCAGACTGCATTTAGAACTAGATATGGCCATTATGAATTCCTTGTGATGCCATTTGGGTTAACTAATGCTCCAGCAGTATTTATGGACCTAATGAATAGAGTGTGTAAACCTTGCCTAGATGAATTTGTTATAGTCTTCATTGATGACATTTTAATTTATTCTAAGAATAAAAAAGACCACGAACAACACCTCAGGTTGACCTTGGAATTGTTACAAAAAGAAAAGTTATATGCAAATTTTCAAAATGTGAATTTTGGAAAAGAGAAGTACAATTCCTTGGACACATAGTTAACCAAGATGGAATTCAGGTTGATCCAACAAAAATTGAGGCAGTTAATAAATGGGAAATTCCAAAAACCCCAACTGAAATACGTCAATTCTTAGGTTTAGCGGGATACTATAGAAGATTTATAGAAAATTTCTCCAGGATAGCCCAACCGTTGACAGAATTGACTCAAAAAGATAAAAAGTATGTATGGGGAGAAAAACAAAATGAAGCCTTTGAACTTCTCAAGAGTAAATTATGTAGTGCACCCATATTAGCTTTACCAGAAGGTACAGATAATTTCATAGTATATTGTGATGCATCTCGTCAAGGCTTTGGATGTGTGTTAATGCAGAAAGATAAGGTGATTGCATATGCTTCTAGACAACTTAGAGGAAGTGAAAAGAATTACACCACTCATGATCTAGAATTAGGAGCTGTAATATTTGCACTAAAAATTTGGAGACATTACTTATATGGGACTAAGTGTATAATATATACGGACCAAAAAAGTTTGCAACATATCTTTGATCAGAAAATGTTAAACATGAGACAAAAAAGATGGGTAGAGTTATTAAGTGACTATGACTGTGAAATTAAGTATCACCCAGGTAAGGCAAATGTAGTTGCGGATGCTTTAAGTAGAAAAGAAAGAACAAAACCTTTACGGGTATGAGCAATAAAAATGGAACTACATTCAGATCTGTTAAGACAAATCCGGGAAGCTCAACAACAGGATCTGCTGAAACTAAAAGGGCAAATAAAAGATTTGAAAGAAGAAGCAGATGGAATACTGAAATTCAAAGGAAGAATCTGGATACCCGACAACAACATGATTAGAACAACTATACTACAGGAAGCTTATAAGTCAAGATATTCTGTGCATCCAGGGAATAATAAAATGTATAAAGATTTGAAAAGCCTATACTGGTGGACAGGCTTAAAAAGTTCAGTTGGAGAATTTGTGGAACAGTGTGATGTCTGCTCAAGAATAAAAGCTGAGTATCAGAAATCTTCAGGATACTTACAGCAACCAGAAATCCCAGAATGGAAATGGGATCAAATTACAATGGATTTCATCACTAAGTTACCCAGGACCAGAAATGGATACGACACAATTTGGGTTATAGTGGATAGATTAACTAAGTCAGCTCATTTCTTACATATCTGGGAAGATTATAAGATTAAGAGATTAGCAAGAATCTACATTAAAGAAATTGTGTCCAGACATGGAATACCTGTATCCATTATATCAGATAGAGATAGTAGATTTACTTCTAGGTTCTGGCAAACTTTACAAAAAGCTTTAGGGACCCAAGTAAATTTAAGTACAGCATATCATCCACAGACTGATGGACAAAGTGAAAGAACAATACAAACCCTAGAAGATATGTTAAGAGCTTGTGCTATAGACTTTGGTGGAAATTGGGATAGTCACTTACCTTTAATAGAATTTTCATACAATAACAGTTACCATTCTAGTATTGGGTTAGCACCATTTGAAGGTTTATATGGAAGAAAATGTAGGTCACCTCTATGCTGGAATGAAATAGGTGTGACATCCGGTAATTTTCCGTTACCAAACTCCGTTAGTTCCGTTAAGTTTTGCATACACGTGTCGTAAGCACACACTAGTTGTCGTTTGACGTTGGTGACTTAAAAATAATTAATAATGTTAATTTAATAATAATCTAGTTGATAAGATGATTATTATTTTATTTATGTTTTTACGCGATTTAAAGACTATTTGAGAATTTTATCGCGTAACGCGGAAACGCGCGTGTTAATTCGTGTGTTGCGTGTTTTATAAAGAAAAAAATATATAATGGTTATTACTAGTTTATATATTTGTTAGATGGTTAAAAACACTTTTAAAAAGAAGTTAAAAGCTGAATTTTTTATAAAATACAAGCTAAAAGGGTTAAAGGTGTAAATATGGTTAATTAAAATTAGACAAAACACAAACCCTAGCCCCCACTTCTCCCAATTCGCGACCTGCAGCCCCATTACCCTTCACCCTGCGATTTCAGCCAAGAACAACACATATCATTCGATTTTAGTTGATCTCAAGGATTGCAACAAGTTAGAATCATCAAATACAAGCCATAACATGTGTAAAGGTTAGATTTTTGTGAGTTTTTCATGTCCTTTCATTATGGCCGAAGCCTATGCTATGAATTGGGTGTTATGGGGCTGAAAAATTGATGTTTTGTTGATGATAATGAGTTAGTTGGATTGATTACATGTCATTTAACGTTGATTATGCATGAGTTGTATGTTTTAGTGGATTGATCATGAACTTTAATGGTTATGAACCCTAATTCGAAATTGATGATGATAACATGGAATTGATGATTGTTTGATGTTGTTGGGTTGTTAACTAGGTTGTATGAATGCTAGGAAACATGGATTTTGCAAGAAATTGGTGAATTGAGGGATTTGTTCATAGGTTACTAATAATAGTAACTTTATTTTGTATGTAATGTTGAATTGTTAATGTGTTGATGTTATAGATGTGTTTATGATGATAATTGGATGTTGGATTGTTGCTATGAACATTGGTGATTCAAGATTACATGCTAGAATCCATACATTACTAAAGATAGTAACTTTTTGAGTATGAAACTTACGAATCATGTTAGTTAAGTGTTGTAGATCATGTCTAGGTATGATATGAACTTGATATGGTAAATTATTGATGAATGCATGTATACATTGGGTGTATAATGGATTTTGGGTATTACTTTCCCAAAAGGGAAACTTTATTGTGCATGAACTTTGGATATTGGTAATTTGACTTGTTCATGGTTTTAGGATCATGCTAGAATGATTGTTATGGATGTTTAAAGTGGTAGAATCTGTTAGTTGGGTAGTATGGAATGTTTATTTGGTTTTGAGTGATTTGTGCACTTGGATGGTCATGTATGGTTTGGTATGTTGATTAGTAACTAGGACATCAGTTTGGGACTGGAATTGATCATACTAATGTATGTTACATGTATTAGGCATCTTGTATGCGTTGTGAATAGTATGTATGACTTTTTGGTAAATTATCTGTTTTGACCCATATATGCTAAATCATAGCTATAGGTCATGTAAGTAGGTTATGCATGATTTAACCTGTTATATGATACATTAGTTATGTTATGAACACACTGAGCATGCTAGATGCTAAGGATTTATACAACTTGTATGTTATGTGCATAGTATGGTGATTTAAGCAATGTATTGGGAATGTAGCATCAAATGTGATTCATTGAAATGTTAACCATGTATGTTATATGCCTATGTATGTTTAAATGGCTTACAACATGTAATGTCACCAACGGGTCAAACGGGTCAACTAGGTCACATGTATGTTGTTTTTATAGAACCTTGAGTTCTTTGTTTGTAGAACACTTAAGGTTTCTCTTGGGATTTCTGTGTACATGTACTTATGTACTTGTGTGTTCTAGGTAACCTTTGAAGGTTGTCTTTCCACTCGTCCTTGTCAAGTTAAGCCTTAGGTATCTAACACGCGTATCAGGTGAGTTCATGCCCCTCTGTTTTATTAAATCTCTTTTGGGGGAGATAGCATACTGGTAAATTTTACAAACGCTTTATATATTTAAGATATGTATGATATTAATATAGTGTTGTTTACTATGATAAAGTCCTCACACTTTCGAATTGTTAATATTGGATAGCGGGGAAACTTGGGTAGTACTACTGGGTCTGACGAGCCCCACCTGTGTGACTCGAGGTCAACCGGGTGCAATTTGTCCTATGATTATTCGTCATGATATGGTGAAGTCGTGACGGGAGGCAAACATAACACAGTCAGCTTCAATTGCGAAATCACTATGTATTAATATCGTTTGTTAATGGACTAGCTAGCTATTACAATGCACATGCTTATTTATACACTATTGATAAACTGTTATGTTTATACGCAAACTCTTGAACTCACCAACCATGTGTTGACTTTTTAGTATGCTATTATCAGGTCATTAATCTGGACTGCTGATAGGAGCACTACACGAGTCAGCATGCATTTTAGAGATTTAAACTTCAAACATATTTACTCGTTTTTATTTATGGTTTAAACTACTCGGTTGGCACTTGTTTTGCCATATGGTACTTTCACATGTTTTGGGTTGTTTTATTTACTTTACGCTTCCGCGTGTCTTTTGAAGTTTAAACTCTGGTTGGTTTACATTAAACGTAGCATATAGAGTCGTTCCGAGTAACTATTGACTGTGATCCTGGTTTGTTCACACGCCTCGCGGTAAAACTCCGCAAGTGGATTTTGAGGGTGTGACAGATTGGTATCAGAGCCATTGGTTATAGAGAACTAGGGTGCATATACACTAGACTATAACCGCACACAGTTAGTTACTTGTTCCTGATTTTTCTACTGCATACTCATTGGCATACACATCACACTCTCTACAGCATGGCATCGTCTTCGAGAGCACGTGGTAAGCTACCAGCATCACCCACACGACCCGAGTCCCCACCTCCTGGACCGATACCTGACGATGGACTGGACTGGCCTCGTTTGGACTATCCACGAGGTGAATTCGACTTGGATCAACCATTTGTGCCACCTGAACGTGACCCTCCCCGTGACTGGAATTTCTACCCGGAGTTTGTGGATCACCTTATGTACAGGGAACGCGTGCCTATATCAAGACCCCGGACTAGGACCAGCACTGAACAACCACTACCTACACTACCGCGGACGGTGCAGTCCAATGTGCAGGTCATAGCTGCATTGGTGGCAGCACTGGACACGGAGCAACACCGGGTCCGGCGACTCACTGGCAATGTCTGTACACTACAGCACGAAGTGTACACACTGCGACATCAACTGGATGAACTCGTGGAGCATCATGGTAAAACCTTAGAGGGGTGTTACCAAATGCGGGATGGTTACCAGACGCTGAGTGGACGCGTGACCGCACGGGAACAGCACGATGAAGCAATCGACAACAGGTTTGCTGCTTTAGAGGCCCAGTTGGCGACACTTCAGATAGCCTTAGCTCCTGCTCCGGTGGAGGCCCCCGAGGAGGAGGAGGAACCTGAAGAGGAACCTGAGGAGGAACCTGAAGAAGAGCCGGTGCAGATGGATGATAATATTAACGGCTCAGGCATAGTTGATTGATACTCTTTTATTTTCTTTAAACAACTTGGACTATGTAGCGTTTCTTATTTTGGAACCTATGTGGGAAGGGTTGTTTCCCCACTTGAACTAGAAACTTAAATTTTGACATTGGTGAATACATTGTGACTTATTTACAATTTATTTATCTTGGTTATCATTTTTGTTATGAATGTTGTGGATGTGATGATTCATTATTTCTTATTGTTTACTATACTTCAATGAGATGAATATGTTTGATGTTACTCATTATTGTGTTGTGAATGTAAAGTAAATAATGGACGCCCAAGGACGAGGACGTGGACGTGGCCGAGGACGCGGACGCGGGCGCGGACGAGGTGCCGGTGACCAAGGTGCCGGTGACCAAGGTGCCGGTGGCCAAGGCGCCGGTACAATTAATATGACTCCTGCTGAACTGGCTGCCTTAATAAATGCACAAGTCCAGGCGGCAGTAGCTGCTGTCCAAGTAGGACAGGCTGCAGGTAAACGATAATGGAAAAGTTTGTCAAATATTCTAGTTAACCAAATAAGATGTCTAATCAATATTTATCGTGATAAAGCAGGACCTCCAGTGTGTACCTACAAGTCCTTCATGGACTGCATGCCTCATACCTACAGCGGAACCGATGGTGCTGTAGGGTTAGTAAGGTGGTTTGAGAAGACAGAATCTGTGTTCTCAAAGTGTAACTGTCCACCTGCTGACCAAGTGAAATACGCAACCGGGACGTTGGATGGTGCTGCACTGTCTTGGTGGAATGCTCAAGTGCAAATGCTAGGGCAGGCCATGGCAAATGAGCTCCCGTGGAATGAATTCAAAGATATGATGATCGAGGAATACTGTGCTCGAAGCGAAGTTCAAAAGTTGTAGATGGAATTTTGGCAGTTGAAAATGCAAGGTTCCGAGATCGAGGCCTATACAATAAGAACTCACGAGCTGGCCACACTATGTCCTGGAATGGTGAATGAGATGCACAAGCGGGTGGAACATTACATCCGGGGATTGGCGCCCGAAATTAGGAGCATGGTGACTTCCTCTAACCCCACCACTATACAACAAGCTATCCGACTAGCCCACAAACTAACTGACGAAGCTGTGGAGCAAGGGCGGTTGCCAAAACGGGGCGCTGCTGCAAGTGTGCCCGACAACAAAAGAAAGTGGGATACCTCCAACAACACCAACACCAACAACAACAATAGGGCATCATCATCCTCCGGTGGTCAACACCAATCTCAACAACAACAACAACCACAACAGCAACAAAGAAGGTTTGACAACAATCGTAACTTCAACCAATCAGCCTCAAACAATCAAGGACCGAGCGGCTATGGTGGTAAACAGCCGATGTGCCCGCAGTGCAACTATCATCACGTTGGGAGATGTGACAACTACAAGTGTCAGCGGTGTGGTAAAATGGGACACTTGGCTAAGGATTGCCGTGGTGAGTTAGTTAAGAAGCCACAACAACCTCAGGAGACTCCCAAGGGGTGTTTCGAGTGTGGAAAGGAGGGGCACTACAAGCGAAACTGCCCGCAGTTGAGGAGGAACGGTAATGGCAATGGCCAGAACAACAACAACAACAACACAACAATAAAGATGGAAATGGCAATGGTAACGGTGGTAATAATGGAGCCAAAGGGAGAGCCTTCGTCATTGGCTCAGGTGAGGCTCTAAACGACCCTACTACTGTTTCTGGTAGGTTTTCTGTAAATGGGTGTTTTGCTACAGTACTGTTTGATACTGGAGCTGATAGGAGTTTCATATCCTTAAAGTTCTCTAGTCTCCTAAGTGATATCCCTTCTGCCTTAGAATCCAAATATACCGTAGAATTGGCTGACGGTAACCAGATCCATGTGACACACATCCTTAAAGATTGTAAGATAGAACTCGCTGGTCATACTTTCGCTATAGATCTTATGCCTGTTACACTAGGAAGTTTCGACGTGGTGATAGGCATGGATTGGCTCTCAAATAAGCAAGCGGAAGTCATATGCCACGAGAAGATCATACGAATTCCTGTTGGTGATGAAATTCTCACAGTCCGAGGCGATAGGAGTGGTGCAGTGATGGGCGTTATCTCCTACATGAAAGCACAGAAGTTATTACGAAAAGGTCGTTTGGCTATTCTGGCACTTGTCACTGATAAGCAGCCAGAGGAAAAGAAAATAGAGGACATCCCCATGGTACGTTGTCACACCCTCAATTTCCACGAACGGGGTTTTACCGCTAGGCGTGTGACATACCAGGATCTCAGACACAGTCATATCGAACGACACTATATGAATTTAAAGCATACACTTAACTTCATTCGAAAGAACATAAACAGAGTTTTACAAAATGCGGAAGCGTTTACATAGTTTGTGAATCCATTACGGTACTATTACAATAGCCATGTTTATACAAAATGTTCAATGCTGAAAATAAACTAGATGTATGCATGTCCTGAGTGCATTTCCTGAAGCGTGCCTCAAAAGCTTATGCGTTCCTGTGACCTGAGAAAACATGCTAAAATGTGTCAACATAAAGTTGGTGAGTTCACAGGTTTAATTTAACAAGAAATGTATTCGTAAGCGTTTCCATGTTATGCGTTTCAATGGTTTAGTACATAAAGCATATCGTTAGGTAGCTAGCCTTTGTTCTTGTTACTTAGCGTTTCGAACCGAAGCTGACTGTTTACGTCCCAATGTGTGTTCTCCACGTCTCTACCGACCGTGAGAAGCGCAAGTTCCACGCCTTAACCGACCGTGGCAATCGTAAGTTCCACGTCTTGACCGACCGTGGCAATCGTATGTGTTCCGTCATGTCTCATCAGACCATGACGGGGTGTTCCACGTCTTAACCGACCGTGGCAATCGTATGTTAGGTCAATTGTGCGCCCGTTTGACCTCCAATCAAGCTAGTGCGACTAGCCCGGGCGGGGTTTGTCAGACCCAGTAGTACTACTCAAAATTACCTCGCTAATCCCATTACTAACGGTTCGAGTGTGCGGGGACAAGAGTGTGTTGCACTAACGTAACAAGCGATATCAATATTACTACAACCATTATGTAAATGTGTTTGCATGTTTTCTCCCCCAAACGGAAAGAGATGTAAAAAGGGGCCGTGAAACTCACCGATGATGTAGCAAGTGCGTAGGATGAAAGTTTTTCCCAAGTGTTGTTTACGATGCGCTGTCAAACACCTATTGACAGTTGTGTTAAACGTTAATGTTGTGTTTAGCGTTACTAGACATGTTTAGTTGAGTCGGGTCGCATGGGTTCGGTCGTGGGTGTCACACACACAAGCAGTCATAGACATATTAGACTTCATGTAGACTTCTAATGAGTTGTTGATATTTGTAAACAGTTACGTTGTTTTTGGTTGAAAAGTATGTGCTTGTTGATTGCGTTGACTTTAATCTTTGTGGTCAAGAAATGACACTTTATTGTTGTTAACTTGTCGTCGCACGATAGACACATCGCACACCAGAAGGATTCACATCAAAATGACTCCAATCGCATAACAAGGCTAGACGCACACTGGACACTTCATTCGCACGAATAGGCCTTCAATCGTACGAATCAAGTTCCCTCGTACGATTGAACCCTCATTCATGCGACTCAGCGTTCAGTCGTACCACACATTCCCCAATCACCCGAATCAACTTCCAATCGCGCGAATGAACCTTCATTCGTGCGGTTGGTCCTTCAGTCGGGTGATACCCAGTCGCACACCTTCATTCGGCTGACTCAATCGCACACATTCATTCGGCTGACTCAATCGCACCATTCACTCGCACGTTTCATCCCAGTCGCCCCGATCAATCGCGCGAAGGAACCAATCGCACGTCTCAGTCGCACGGTTGGCCCAGTCGCGGACTGCAGCAGATCGCGACTGCTGGGCAGGTCGAACGGCCTTCGGCTGTTCCGTGCTCGGTTTTATCACAATCAAGACTTCCAGAAACACTCTCCTAACATGTCTAAGGGTAATGCACACTCTGATTGACCTCACACGCACCCCCACGACCACATGCATTCGGGTTGAACCCGAACACCCGAATTTCATACTTGCAGCAGTGAAACGGGTGTCAAAACAGATGGAAATGGTCGCCTACCTGCTGGGATCGTGATTCTTTAGCTGTTGCGTGGCTTAATCCGGCAAAAACGAGCTCAATCGGGTGGTTTTGGGTGCTAGGATGAACAATCGGAGGTGAAGGAGCGATGGAGAGAAAGAGAGCAGGGAAAATGGGAGTGTTTGGCTGGTGGGTGGGTATTTATACCCAGCCCAGTTTGCCAATTAACAGGTTTAGTCCCTGTACTTAGGTACCGAGTTCCCGAATTTGTTTCGGTTGATAACGACTTAGACGAGCGAGCTCTATTAATTAATAGGATTCCTTAGGTGATCTCGTTTATGTGAATTCCCTACAAACACCCGCGTTAGTATTCTTATAATAATTCGTTTAACGATGTCTGTGGCGGTGTTTGTATACGTTTCGAGTATTTGCGTGTACGGGTATATGTTAACGACAACGATTTTGGAAAAATGTTAATCTGAAATTACGGGGTGTCACATCATCCCCTTGTTGCAGGAATTTTCGTCCCGAAAATTAGTACATCATGTCACGTGGTTTTTACGGGGTAGTACAAGACTCAACAGTTCGTGATGTGGAATAGAGTACCTGTGTATCTAAGAGGTGGATGGCTGGTTTTGGAACAGTTGAGGGTACTTCCTCTTCATCTGATCCTCGCGTTCCCAGGTAAATTCTGGTCCACGCTTCGAGTTCCAACGGATTTTGACGATAGGGATACGACTATGTTTGAGCGTCTTGACCTCTCGGTCCATGACTTCCACCGGTTCCTCGACGAAATGTAGTTGTTCATCCACGTGTATCTCGTCTAACGGGACGATAAGAGTTTCGTCGGCAAGGCATTTCCTCAAGTTGGAGACGTGGAACACATTGTGTACTCCACGGAGTTCTTCGGGTAGGTTCAATTGGTAGGCTACGGGGCCAACCCGTTTGACAACCTCAAACGGTCCCACGTACCTAGGGCTCAGTTTCCCGCGTCTCCCGAAACGAATCACACCCTTCCAAGGTGACACTTTCAAAAGCACCTTGTCACCTATTTGGAATTCCAACGGTCGGCGACGCTTGTCAGCGTAGCTTTTCTGTCGGTCACGGGCTGCTGCCATACGGTTACGGATTTGCACGATCTTCTCAGTCGTCTCGTGCACAAGTTCAGGGCCGGTGAGTTGACTTTCCCCAACTTCTGCCCAACAGATAGGTGATCGGCACTTACGCCCATAAAGTGCCTCAAATGGAGCAGCTTTGATCGATGTGTGGTAGCTATTGTTGTAAGAAAACTCGACTAGCGGTAAGTGGGTTTCCCAACTGCTGCCGAAATCTATGACGCAGGCACGTAACATGTCTTCTAGAGTCTGGATCGTACGCTCACTTTGGCCATCGGTTTGGGGGTGGTACGCGGTGCTCATATCCAGCCGCGTTCCTAGTGCTCGTTGTAAGGACTGCCAGAAGTGTGAAGTGAATCGAGCGTCACGATCAGAGATAATGGAAACTGGCACACCATGCCGAGAGACTATTTCCCTGAGGTAGATACGAGTCAACTTTTCCATGCGATCAGTCTCCCGGATTGCCAGGAAGTGTGCGGATTTCGTCAAACGGTCCACGATCACCCAAATGGTATCGCATCCACTGGGAGTCCGAGGGAGTTTCGTGATAAAGTCCATGGAAATCTGCTCCCATTTCCATACTGGTATTTCTGGCTGTTGGAGTAGACCAGACGGTCGTTGATACTCCACCTTAACCTTAGAACAGGTTAGGCATCTGCTTACGTACGTGGCAATGTCAGCTTTCATGTTCGGCCACCAGTAATGGACTTTGAGATCGTGATACATCTTATCTGAACCTGGGTGGATTGAGTACCGAGACTTGTGAGCTTCGTCCATCACCAGTTCCCGTAGACCTCCATACAAGGGAATCCATGTTCGACCCATGAAGTAGCGGATTCCGTCAGGCTTGGTTTCTAGTTGCTTCTCCATACCTCGTAACGATTCGGCTTTCAAATTCTCGTCCTTTAACGCCTCAAGTTGAGCATTGCGGATCTGATCGGGTAAACTGGTGTGAATGGTAAGTTGCAATGCTCGAACTCGTCTTGGCTTGGGCGTTTCCTTCCGACTCAGGGCGTCCGCTACCACATTGGCCTTGCCCGGATGATACTTGATCGTACAGTCATAGTCGTTTAACAACTCGACCCAACGACGTTGTCTCATATTTAGCTCCTTCTGTTCAAAGATGTGCTGGAGACTCTTGTGATCGGTGTAAATGGTGCACTTGGTACCGTACAAGTAGTGTCTCCATATCTTGAGTGCAAATACCACAGCTCCCAGCTCTAGGTCGTGTGTCGTGTAGTTTTTCTCGTGTATCTTCAATTGTCGTGATGCATAGGCAATCACCTTATTGCGCTGCATCAGTACGCAACCGAGGCCTTGAATAGACGCATCGCAGTAGACTACAAAATCATCTGTCCCCTCAGGCAGGGATAGAATCGGTGCTGTACAGAGCTTCTGCTTCAGGATCTGGAATGCAGATTCTTGTTTATCACCCCAATCATACGTGATGCCTTTTTGAGTTAGTGCGGTGAGAGGTTGAGCAATCTTCGAGAACCCTTCGATGAACCGTCGGTAGTAGCCAGCCAGCCCAAGAAACTGTCGTACCTCGGTCGGTGTCTTAGGCGTAGCCCAGTTCTTGATAGCTGCTATCTTTGCCGGGTCAACGTGTATCCCATTCTCATTAACCACATGACCCAAGAAATGGACCTCTCGCATCCAGAAGTCACACTTTGAAAATTTTGCATACAACTGTTCTCGTCTCAACAGCTCCAGAATCAGTCTAAGGTGTTCTTCGTGTTCTTCTTTATTCCTGGAGTAAATAAGGATGTCATCGATGAAGACGATGACGAACTTGTCTAGGTAGGGTTTGCACACTCGGTTCATTAAGTCCATGAAAACCGCTGGTGCGTTGGTCAGTCCGAATGGCATAACCAAAAACTCGTAGTGACCATACCTCGTTCTGAAAGCAGTCTTTGAAACGTCTTCTTCTCGAATCCTTAGTTGGTGATAACCCGATCTTAGGTCTATCTTTGAATAGTAACTTGACCCTTGTAGTTGGTCGAACAGATCATCGATACGCGGGAGAGGATAACGGTTCTTAATTGTCGCCTTGTTCAATTCTCTGTAATCGATACACATGCGGAAAGTTCCGTCCTTCTTCTTGACAAACAGGATTGGGGCTCCCCATGGTGATGAGCTAGGTCTGATAAAACCTTTATCTAACAGTTCCTGCAGTTGTATAGACAGCTCTTGTAGTTCCCTCGGAGCTAATCTGTACGGTGCCCTCGCGATAGGGGCGGCTCCCGGAACTAAATCAATTTGGAATTCGACTTGGCGATGCGGTGGAAGACCGGGTAGGTCTTCAGGGAAAACCTCGGGATAATCGCGTACCACAAGGATATCTTCAATTTTCTTTTCCTCGGGTTCTGTCTCAGTGACCATGGCTAGAAAAGCTATATGACCCTTACGCAAACACTTCTGAGCTTTCATATAGGAGATGATTCCAGAGACCATGCCACTCCTTTCGCCCTGAACCGATAAGATTTCGCCACTAGGAAGTGGGATACGAACGATTTTCTCTCCACAAATGATCTCAGCTTGATTCTTGGATAGCCAGTCCATACCCACGACTACATCGAAACTACCAAGTGTGACAGGCATCAGATCTATATCTATCTCGTGACCGCATAATCCTAGTCTGCACCCCTTGGCGATATGAGTTGCCTCCATAAGTTTTCCGTCGGCTAATTCTACAACATAACTAGGTTCCATGACAGCTAGGGTTACATCCAAGAACTTAGTGAATTTGTTGGAAACAAAACTCCTATCAGCTCCAGTATCAAATAGTACAGAAGCAAAACAACCATTCAGGGAAAACGTACCAGTAACCACGTTCTGGTCATCCCTTGCCTCACCGGAACCAATCACGAATGCACGACCTTTAGCATTGCCCCCGTTGTTACCCTTGTTTCCACCCTTCAGCTGCGGGCAATCCCTCCTGTAGTGGCCCTCCTTACCACATTCATAACAGATTCTAGTCGCTCCGCCCTGGCGTTGTTGTTGGGGTTGTTGCTGTTGAGTCATTATTTCACCCCGGCAGTCTTTGGCTGCGTGACCCATCTTTCCACATCTCTGACAACGGAGTCGGTCACATGGGCCTTGGTGATGGAAGTTGCACCGGTTACACTTAGGATTCTTGCCCGCGTAGCCACTCGATCCCTGGCCATAGTTATTGTTGTTCTGATTGTTGAAGCTTCTTGAAGGGTCAAACTTTTTGGTTTGTTGTTGCGGGGTGTTGTTGGAGCTTGATGACTTGTTGTTGTTATTGCCGTCCCATTTCCTCTTGTGATCAGAAGAACCAGAAGTAGCGCCACGTTTGGGCAAGGTGCCCTGTGCCACTGCCTGGTCAGTGAGTTTATGGGCCAGTCGGATGGCCTGCTGAATGGTGACAGGATCAGCAGCCATCACGCTAGCCTGGATCTGAGGAGCCAAGCCATCAATGTACTTTTCGATCCGTTTGTAGGCCGGAGTCACCATCTGAGGACATAATGCTGCCAGCTCGTGCGAACGAGTCGTATACTCCTCGATATCAGAACCAATCATCTTTAAGTTCCAAAATTCTGCCTCCAGTTTCTGGACTTCGCTCCTGGGACAGTACTCCTCTTTCATCAGAATCTTGAAGTCTTCCCATGGCATACCGTTTGCAGCACCAAGTCCTAGGGTTTGGACTTGTGAATTCCACCATGTTAGGGCTGGTCCCTCCAATGTGCCGGAGGCGTACTTGACCCGGTTTCATCAGGACAGCTGCACATGGCAAACACTGACTCAAGTTTCTCTAGCCAGCGAAGCAGTGTGACAGCGCCCTCAGAGCCGCTGAAAGAATGAGGCTTGCAATCCATAAACATCTTGAAGGTACAGACTGTTGGACCTCCTCGATTCGGGTTCTGGTTGTTCTGGTCCTGATTGCGGGCCTGTTCATAAGCTGCAAGCGCATCAGCCACGCGCTCGTTGATGATTGCATTCAGCTCGGCTTGAGTCAGGGTGATATTTCCTCGTCCACCCGGGCGTCCAGGTCCTCTTCCAGACATGGTTTCTTCAATTCACAACACATATTAATCAATAACCGGATAATAATTATTGACTATAATATATATTGTATCATGCTAGTAAGAATGAGTGATTTGGTCGCATATCGATAGTAAGATTTTATGAGGGTCCGAGGCCTTATGCCTCCTGTGTATGGAATTGAAAGTTTGTACTGGCCATTACCGTTATCACCCAATAGAGTTGCCAGAGTTCTCATGCACGACAAATTACAATTACGTGTGCACCCGTGATTCTAATTTGCTTTGCATGGTCACACATGGTTCCTCCTATTCGAGATAACATACCTTGTCCAGTACCGAGTGTCATCAATGATAGAAGCATCAAAGATGTAGTTGTTATACCAAGAGTCAAATAACTAGAGTTGTACCAAAGTTGTACAAGCGAATTTGGGTGTCTAAGTCCGATTCTCTAATCGACTTGAATATCTTAGTTGTCCCTCGTCTACTGCTCAGACTAGCATAGAGGATAGGATATGTTGGGAATAGTAACAAGTGTGAGAGAGTTGGTTCTTTTTGTTTGTCATAGTTAAGCTTATCGCGTGTGTTAGAAATGAGTTTCGTGTTCCAATCATGGAAATGTTTGATTCAGTTCGTTGTTGCTTTCACTCCGCGAGTGAAGGATCAAGTGTAAGCGTTGGTTGTGAGCGAGCGCGATTCTCCGCCCCTCTATCAGCCGGTAATGACACACATGTCATACCCATAGTGTTATGTTTGCTCAGCAGTGTAATATCAATACACCAGAAGGTTGTTTGCACAATAGTGGTAACCATGTAAAAGTGTTTGTGCAATACTAGTGTTGTGTCTAAGGCTATAGTCTAGATGCAATGCAATCCTAGTTCTCTATAACCTGTGGCTCTGATACCAATCTGTCACACCCTCAATTTCCACAACGGGGTTTTACCGCTAGGCGTGTGACATACCAGGATCTCAGACACAGTCATATCGAACGACACTATATGAATTTAAAGCATACACTTAACTTCATTCAAAAGAACATAAACAGAGTTTTACAAAATGCGGAAGCGTTTACATAGTTTGTGAATCCATTACGGTACTATTACAATAGCCATGTTTATACAAAATGTTCAATGCTGAAAATAAACTAGATGTATGCATGTCCTGAGTGCATTTCCTGAAGCGTGCCTCAAAAGCTTATGCGTTCCTGTGACCTGAGAAAACATGCTAAAGTGTGTCAACATAAAGTTGGTGAGTTCACAGGTTTAATTTAACAAGAAATGTATTCGTAAGCGTTTCCATGTTATGCGTTTCAATGGTTTAGTACATAAAGCATATCGTTAGGTAGCTAGCCTTTGTTCTTGTTACTTAGCGTTTCGAACCGAAGCTGACTGTTTACGTCCCAATGTGTGTTCTCCACGTCTCTACCGACCGTGAGAAGCGCAAGTTCCACGCCTTAACCGACCGTGGCAATCGTAAGTTCCACGTCTTGACCGACCGTGGCAATCGTATGTGTTCCGTCATGTCTCATCAGACCATGACGGGGTGTTCCACGTCTTAACCGACCGTGGCAATCGTATGTTAGGTCAATTGTGCGCCCGTTTGACCTCCAATCAAGCTAGCGCGACTAGCCCGGGCGGGGTTTGTCAGACCCAGTAGTACTACTCAAAATTACCTCGCTAATCCCATTACTAACGGTTCGAGTGTGCGGGGACAAGAGTGTGTTGCACTAACGTAACAAGCGATATCAATATTACTACAACCATTATGTAAATGTGTTTGCATGTTTTCTCCCCCAAACGGAAAGAGATGTAAAAAGGGGCCGTGAAACTCACCGATGATGTAGCAAGTGCGTAGGATGAAAGTTTTTCCCAAGTGTTGTTTACGATGCGCTGTCAAACACCTATTGACAGTTGTGTTAAACGTTAATGTTGTGTTTAGCGTTACTAGACATGTTTAGTTGAGTCGGGTCGCATGGGTTCGGTCGTGGGTGTCACACACACAAGCAGTCATAGACATATTAGACTTCATGTAGACTTCTAATGAGTTGTTGATATTTGTAAACAGTTACGTTGTTTTTGGTTGAAAAGTATGTGCTTGTTGATTGCGTTGACTTTAATCTTTGTGGTCAAGAAATGACACTTTATTGTTGTTAACTTGTCGTCGCACGATAGACACATCGCACACCAGAAGGATTCACATCAAAATGACTCCAATCGCATAACAAGGCTAGACGCACAACTGGACACTTCATTCGCACGAATAGGCCTTCAATCGTACGAATCAAGTTCCCTCGTACGATTGAACCCTCATTCATGCGACTCAGCGTTCAGTCGTACCACACATTCCCCAATCACCCGAATCAACTTCCAATCGCGCGAATGAACCTTCATTCGTGCGGTTGGTCCTTCAGTCGGGTGATACCCAGTCGCACACCTTCATTCGGCTGACTCAATCGCACACATTCATTCGGCTGACTCAATCGCACCATTCACTCGCACGTTTCATCCCAGTCGCCCCGATCAATCGCGCGAAGGAACCAATCGCACGTCTCAGTCGCACGGTTGGCCCAGTCGCGGACTGCAGCAGATCGCGACTGCTGGGCAGGTCGAACGGCCTTCGGCTGTTCCGTGCTCGGTTTTATCACAATCAAGACTTCCAGAAACACTCTCCTAACATGTCTAAGGGTAATGCACACTCTGATTGACCTCACACGCACCCCCACGACCACATGCATTCGGGTTGAACCCGAACACCCGAATTTCATACTTGCAGCAGTGAAACGGGTGTCAAAACAGATGGAAATGGTCGCCTACCTGCTGGGATCGTGATTCTTTAGCTGTTGCGTGGCTTAATCCGGCAAAAACGAGCTCAATCGGGTGGTTTTGGGTGCTAGGATGAACAATCGGAGGTGAAGGAGCGATGGAGAGAAAGAGAGCAGGGAAAATGGGAGTGTTTGGATGGTGGGTGGGTATTTATACCCAGCCCAGTTTGCCAATTAACAGGTTTAGTCCCTGTACTTAGGTACCGAGTTCCCGAATTTGTTTCGGTTGATAACGACTTAGACGAGCGAGCTCTATTAATTAATAGGATTCCTTAGGTGATCTCGTTTATGTGAATTCCCTACAAACACCCGCGTTAGTATTCTTATAATAATTCGTTTAACGATGTCTGTGGCGGTGTTTGTATACGTTTCGAGTATTTGCGTGTACGGGTATATGTTAACGACAACGATTTTGGAAAAATGTTAATCTGAAATTACGGGGTGTCACATACGTGATTTTCCAGAGGTGTTTCCAGAGGATCTTCCTGGACTACCACCTCATCATCAAGTGGAATTCCAAATGAACTGACTCCGGTGCAGCCCCGATTACTAGAGCACCTTATCGATTAGCACCGAACGAACTACAGGAGTTGTCATCACAACTTCAGGAGCTTTTAGATAAGGACTTTATTTGACCTAGCTCATCACATTGGGGAGCCCCTGTTCTATTTGTAAAGAAAAATGATGGCACGTTTCGAATGTGCATCGATTATAGAGAATTAAACAAAGTCACAGTCAAGAACCGATACCCTCTACCTCGTATCGACGACTTGTTTGATCAGCTTCAGGGATCAAGCTACTACTCGAAGATCGACTTAAGGTCTGTTTATCCTCCGAGTCCGTGAGGAGGACATCTCCAAAACCGCATTCCGTACTCGTTATGGTCATTACGAGTTCTTGGTCATGCCTTTTGGGTTGACTAATGCACCTGCGGTGTTCATGGATCTCATGAATCGCGTGTGCAAACCCTATCTCGACCAATTTGTCATTGTGTTTATCGATGACATACTGATATACTCTAAGACCAAGGAGGACCATGAAGAGCACCTCCGACTGATCTTGGAATTATTGAAAAATGAGCAACTGTACACCAAATTCTCTAAGTGTGACTTTTGGATACGTGAAATGCAATTTCTAGGTCATATTGTTAATGAGAAGGGTATACATGTTGATCCTGCCAAAATTATGGCAATAAAGAATTAGGCCATACCTAAAACACCGAGTGAGATACGACAATTTCTGGGATTAGTAGGGTATTACCGACGGTTCATAGAGGGATTTTCTAAGATTGCACAACCTCTCACTGCTTTGACCCACAAAGGAACGACATACAAATGGGGAGAAAGTCAAGAGGCGGCTTTTCAGCTATTGAAACAGAAACTCTGTAGTGCACCGATATTGGCACTGCCAGAGGGGACAGATGATTTCGTGGTGTATTGTGACGCATCCATTCAAGGATTGTGTTGTGTCCTGATGCAGTGAGATAAGGTGATAGCTTACGCCTCGAGACAACTAAAGGTTCACGAGAAGAATTACACTACCCATGATCTGGAGTTGGGTGCAGTAGTTTTTGCATTAAAGATTTGGAGACATTACTTGTACGGTACCAAATGCACTATCTATACCGATCACAAGAGTCTTCAGCACATCTTTGAGCAAAAAGAGCTGAATATGAGGCAACGACGTTGGGTGGAACTTTGAATGATTATGATTGCGCTATCAAGTACCATCCTGGAAAGGCGAACGTGGTTGCTGATGCATTAAGCCAAAAAGAAAATAGTTAAACCCAGGCGGGTGCGAGCTTTACAGCTTACAATCAGTACCCATCTGCCCGCACAAGTCAAGGAAGCACAAATAGAAGCCTTGAAAGAGGAAAACATTGTTTCTGAGTCATTACGGGGAATGGATAAACAATTGGTAGAGAAAGAAGATGGAATTCGGTACTTCATGGATAGACTTTGGGTGCCTGTTTATGGAAATCTGAGGGATTTGGTTATGAGCGAGGCACACAAGTCTAAATACTCTATACATCCTGGGTCTGACAAGATGTATCATGATCTAATGGCGCACTATTGGTGGCCTAACATGAAGGCAAACATAGCTACATATGTGAGCAAGTGTTTGAACTGTTCGAAGGTAAAGGTGGAATACCAAAAACCATCGGACTGTTACAGCAACCTGAGATACCGATGTGGAAATGGGAACAAATTTCCATGGATTTTATCACTAAACTACCCCGGACTAATACTGGTTGTGACACAATCTGGGTCATTGTGGATCGGTTGACCAAGTCCGCTCACTTCCTTGCAATTAAGGAAACGGATAAGATGGAGAAGCTAACCCGATTGTATCTCAAGGAAATCGTTTCGAGACACGACGTACCAATCTCAATTATCTCTGATCGCGATGCTCGTTTCACGTCACACTTCTGGCAGTCACTACAGAAATCTCTGGGTACACGGTTGGATATGAGTACTGCTTATCATCCACAGACTGACGGTCAGAGTGAGCGTACCATACAGACTTTGGAGGATATGCTACATGCTTGTGTGATTGATTTCGGGAACAACTGGGAAGTTCACCTGCCTTTGGTGGAATTTTCTTATAATAACAGTTATCACACTAGCATTCAGGCAGCACCTTTCGAGGCTTTGTATGGGAGAAAGTGTAGATCATCGGTTTGCTGGGCTGAAATTGGTGATAGTCAACTAACGGGTCCCGAACTCATTCATGAAACAACTGAGAAGATTATGCAGATACGAAATCGTATGGCTGCAGCAAGGGATAGACAGAAAAGTTATGCTGACAAGAGGCGGAAACCTCTCGAATTTCAAATTGGCGACAAAGTATTATTGAAAGTCTCACCGTGGAAAGGCGTAGTTCGGTTTGGCAAGCGAGGAAAGCTGAATCCGAGGTATGTTGGACCATTTGAGATACTGGAAAGAATAGGTCCGGTGGCCTATCGACTAGCCTTGCCTGATTCGCTAAGTGGAGTGCACAACGTGTTTCACGTTTCAAATCTGAAGAAGTGCCTATCTGATGAGACACTAATTGTACCACTAGAAGATGTTCAAGTGGATGAGCAATTGCGCTTTATCGAAGAACCCGTCGAGGTGATGGATCGTGAGGTGAAAACACTTAAGCAGAGCAAAATACCTATCGTCAAAGTTTGTTGGAACTCGCGACGTGGACCGGAATTCACGTGGGAATGTGAGGATCAAATGAAGCTTAAGTACCCTCAACTGTTCGAGACGATGTTTGCAGACCAAGGTATTGATTTAAATTTCGGGACGAAATTTCTTTCAACATGGGGATGATGTGACAACTCATCCAAAACTCACTCGATTTCACTTTTTGTGTGCCAATGCAGTAGATCAGTGATGGAACACGCTCACCATGTAGCGTAATTTTCGGGACGAAAATTCTTTCAACATGGGGATAATGTGACATCCGGTAATTTTCCGTTACCAAACTCCGTTAGTTCCGTTAAGTTTTGCATACACGTGTCGTAAGCACACACTAGTTGTCGTTTGACGTTGGTGACATAAAAATAATTAATAATGTTAATTTAATAATAATCTAGTTGATAAGATGATTATTATTTTATATTTATGTTTTTACGCGATTTAAAGACTATTTGAGAATTTTATCGCGTAACGCGGAAACGCGCGTGTTAATTCGTGTGTTGCGTGTTTTATAAAGATAAAAATATATAATGGTTATTACTAGTTTATATATTTGTTAGATGGTTAAAAACACTTTTAAAAAGAAGTTAAAAGCTGAATTTTTTATAAAATACAAGCTAAAAGGGTTAAAGGTGTAAATATGGTTAACTAAAATTAGACAAAACACAAACCCTAGCCCCCACTTCTCCCAATTCGCAACCTGCAGCCCCATTACCCTTCACCCTGCGATTTCAGGCAAGAACAACACATATTCATTCGATTTTAGTTGATCTCAAGGATTGCAACAAGTTAGAATCATCAAATACAAGCCATAACAAGTGTAAAGGTTAGATTTTTGTGAGTTTTTCATGTCCTTTCATTATGGCCGAAGCATATGCTGCGAATTGGGTGTTATGGGGCTGAAAAATTGATGTTTTGTTGATGATAATGAGTTAGTTGGATTGATTACATGTCATTTAACGTTGATTATGCATGAATTGTATGTTTTTAGTGGATTGATCATGAACTTTAATGGTTATGAACCCTAATTCGAAATTGATGATGATAACATGGAATTGATGATTGTTTGATGTTGTTGGGTTGTTAACTAGGTTGTATGAATGCTAGGAAACATGGATTTTGCAAGAAATTGGTGAATTGAGGGATTTGTTCATAGGTTACTAATAATAGTAACTTTATTTTGTATGTAATGTTGAATTGTTAATGTGTTGATGTTATAGATGTGTTTATGATGATAATTGGATGTTGGATTGTTGCTATGAACATTGGTGATTCAAGATTACATGCTAGAATCCATACATTACTAAAGATAGTAACTTTTTGAGTATGAAACTTACGAATCATGTTAGTTAAGTGTTGTAGATCATGTCTAGGTATGATATGAACTTGATATGGTAAATTATTGATGAATGCATGTATACATTGGGTGTATAATGGATTTTGGGTATTACTTTCCCAAAAGGGAAACTTTATTGTGCATGAACTTTGGATATTGGTAATTTGACTTGTTCATGGTTTTAGGATCATGCTAGAATGATTGTTATGGATGTTTAAAGTGGTAGAATCTGTTAGTTGGGTAGTATGGAATGTTTATTTGGTTTTGAGTGATTTGTGCACTTGGATGGTCATGTATGGTTTGGTATGTTGATTAGTAACTAGGACATCAGTTTGGGACTGGAATTGATCATACTAATGTATGTTGCATGTATTAGGCATCTTGTATGCGTTGTGAATAGTATGTATGACTTTTTGGTAAATTATCTGTTTTGACCCATATATGCTAAATCATAGCTATAGGTCACGTAAGTAGGTTATGCATGATTTAACCTGTTATATGATACACTAGTTATGTTATGAACACACTGAGCATGCTAGATGCTAAGGATTTATACAACTTGTATGTTATGTGCATAGTATGGTGATTTAAGCAATGTATTGGGAATGTAGCATCAAATATGATTCATTGAAATGTTAACCATGTATGTTATATGCCTATGTATGTTTAAATGGCTTACAACACGTAATGTCACCAACGGGTCAAACGGGTCAACTAGGTCACATGTATGTTGTTTTTATAGAACCTTGAGTTCTTTGTTTGTAGAACACTTAAGGTTTCTCTTGGGATTTCTGTGTACATGTACTTATGTACTTGTGTGTTCTAGGTAACCTTTGAAGGTTGTCTTTCCACTCGTCCTTGTCAAGTTAAGCCTTAGGTATCTAACACGCGTATCAGGTGAGTTCATGCCCCTCTGTTTTATTAAATCTATTTTGGGGAGATAGCATACTGGTAAATTTTACAAACGCTTTATATATTTAAGATGTGTATGATATTAATATAGTGTTGTTTACTATGATAAAGTCCTCACACTTTCGAATTGTTAATATTGGATAGCGGGGAAACTTGGGTAGTACTACTGGGTCTGACGAGCCCCACCTGTGTGACTCGAGGTCAACCGGGTGCAATTTGTCCTATGATTATTCGTCACGATATGGTGAAGTCGTGACGGGAGGCAAACATAACACAGTCAGCTTCAATTGCGAAATCACTATGTATTAATATCGTTTGTTAATGGACTAGCTAGCTATTACAATGCACATGCTTATTTATACACTATTGATAAACTGTTATGTTTATACGCAAACTCTTGAACTCACCAACCATGTGTTGACTTTTTAGTATGCTATTCTCAGGTCATTAATCTGGACTGCTGATAGGAGCACTACACGAGTCAGCATGCATTTTAGAGATTTAAACTTCAAACATATTTACTCGTTTTTATTTATGGTTTAAACTACTCGGTTGGCACTTGTTTTGTCATATGGTACTTTCACATGTTTTGGGTTGTTTTATTTACTTTACGCTTCCGCATGTCTTTTAAAGTTTAAACACTGGTTGGTTTACATTAAACGTAGCATATAGAGTCGTTCCGAGTAATTATTGACTGTGATCCTGGTTTGTTCACACGCCTCGCGGTAAAACTCCGCAAGTGGATTTTGAGGGTGTGACAATAGGTGATAGACAACTCACAGGTGCTGAACTAATCCAAGAGACCATACATAAGATCACTGAGATTAAAAACAGGTTGAAAGCAGCTCGTGATCGACAAAAGAGTTATGTAGACAAACAAAGAAAGCCACTGGAATTTCAAATTGGAGACAAAGTTTATTTGAAAATATCACCCGATAAAGGTATCTTTCGATTTGGAAAATCTAGTAAGCTGAACCCTAGGTACATTGGTCCATTTAAGATTATTGATAGAATTAGTCCTGTAGCATATAAGTTGGAACTACCACAGTAATTAAGTGAAGTACACAACACATTTCATGTGTCCAACCTCAAGAAATGCTTAACCAATGAAACCCTAAAAGTACCAATTCAAGAAATACAGGTAGATAAGAAACTTTAATTTATGGAAGAACCAGTAGCCATTGTGGGAAAAGAAGTAAAGCAGTTAAGAAGAAATAGAATCCCTATAGTGAAAGTTAAGTGGAATGCAAAAAGAGGACCAGAGTACACTTGGAAAAGAGAAGATGAAATCAAGAAGAAGTATCCCCACCTGTTCAGAGGTAATAATTACTTAAGTTTTCTACTGAATTTCGGGACGAAATTCTTTTAACGAGGGGAGAATGTGACAACCCTAAAAATATTTTATTATTATATATATTACGTCGAAAAATTTTCTTTATTATATTACGTTACAACTATGAGTTATATTTGGTATATATATATTATGAGTGTACGTATGCATGATTGCATACATGCATATATATGGAAACCTTACGTATGCATGGTTACCTATGTATACGTATATGAAAAATTTGAGTATATATGTATATATATATTAGATGTTCACGCATGCAAGATCCTATATATATATAAATTGATACGCATGCATACATATATCATATTTTAGTATATATGTTTTGCATGTACATGCATATAAATATTAAAGGTGCAAAAATTAAAATATGTATATAATGCATCTATAAATACATATATGTTTACTTATTGATACGGATACATATTTATATATATATGTGTGTGTGTATACACATTAAGAACATGAAATATATATGTTGTGTATGTATGTATAATTGTAATTTATTTTTTTACCTATGTATATACTCAAAAGTATACATACGTACACACACACACATATATATATATATATATATATATATATATATATATATACCAAAAACTTAAAAATCTTAAACTAACCCAAACTACCACTCGGCTAAACACCACCCGATAACAACCATCATTACCCTCGACCACCTTACTCAAACCGCCACCACACCACCTTATCCTACCATCTAATTATTCATGTAACTAAGATATCTTATCCCACTTTGCTTCCTCCCCAAAACCGCCACCTTTCACCCGGTTTTCTGCTTTCACACTCCCTAAACCGCCACCATGCACTCGAGTCATGTAGTAAGGAATCTACTAAACTCTCCAAAGTCAAGATGGATTCATGATTGCAAAATATATGTGGCACCCTCAAGGAGAACCCTCGACCACCTTAGCACCCAAAAACCACCTCCACTTGACACCTAGCCACCCTAGTATTCCTTACCCATGTGATCTAACATTGGAGCTTATGATGACACCCATAGGTGTCCCTCGATTCAGCTTCATTTAACCCCTCCCATCCGCAAAACACAAGCACAAATCACAAACCAAACTCCTTTCACTTTCCCTCGGGATTTCATTGAGGCACCACCTTCTAAACCACAACCTTCATTCGACCACCACCATCTTCAGCCACTTTCTGCCTTCCTCTCCCTCGGTTACAAAGCTAAAACCTATCTTACAACTTCTCTATCTCTCGGGATTCGCTTGAAACAACAACCAACAACATCAACAAACAACAACAACAAAAAACCGATAAACATAACAACAAACAGACACAACCACGCACCACCAGCACCTACCATCATCATCCACGACTTCCACAGCCTTGTTCTCGGGTTCAAGAAGCTATGATACAATCAAAGTCATCATCACAAGGTGAAAACAATAATTCTTGTTACATATATGTAACAAAATCTATATATATACATAATAGTTGGTGTTTTAACACCAAAACCAATTTTGAAAGTTTTAGTTCATGAATAATAAGTAATGAGTTGCAAAAACTCAGAAACTTATGATTAAAAAGATATATTTGAATTTACAAAGTTAAATCTTGTAATTATTAAGAAAAATCAAATGAATATTAAATAAATGCGATTGTGGGAATAAACATTGAACAATTCTCATTTTTATACTGAAATATTAATCTGGAAACTTTGATAAAATTTTGATAAGTAAATAATTTATATAATTTATTTTATAATGAAAAATATAAGAAAATATCAAAAATAGAAGTAAATTTGGAAAAATTCTGATAAAATCACAGAATTATTATTTGAGGTATACAAGCCTCTAGAATTATTTTAGAATTTTATTCCTTATTATGATTAAGATATGAATTTTTGTATGTTCTATAATAAATAAATCAGAATAAATACTTAACGTAATGATAAATTCTGATAAAATCATAGATGCAATTATATGATGTAAAAATTAAATATTGCAATTATTGTAAAAATTACAGAAACTGGTATGTTATGATTAGACTTTGAGATAATTATATGATGCTTGGTTTTGTATAAGAAGTCTTCTGTAAAATTTGAGAATTTATGAAGGACAGAAGCTATTTTTAACCAATTATGGGAGTATTATAAAGTTTATAGAAAATGATCTGTTTGGATTTGGATGCTATAAAAATTATGAGATGTTACTGATTTTTGGGATAAGATTCTGTAAATTTTTGAGGAGTTTTGGACAACAATAGGTATTTTTGATAATTTATGTAGAATTTGTACTAATTATATATAAATAATTTGTTGGAAATTTTTGTGATAACATTATTGGCAGAAGTTCTAGAAAGTGTTTCTATCTGAGGTTCTTAAAATTTTAAAGAAAATATTGTCTGACACTGTGAACTATTTTGTTAGGTTCAAGTGGGAAGACACGGTGAGTTCATAGCCCCATTTTCAACCGTTTGGTATTCACTAAAGTTTTGGGGGAAAAAGTATACTGTTTGGGTTGATGTATTATTTTGAAAATATTTTTGTTACTTACTGTCATTTGCGATACAACCATTAATTCGAATGAGGAACCGTCCGATAATGTTAGTAGCGCTACTTAGGAGAATATTTGTACCAACCGGATGAGGGTTGCTACTATTTTTCTGCATCTAACTGAATGGGGGTTAGGATGTAATATTATCTGATTTTGTGAATTATTTCGTGACAGTATGATTATGTTGTGAGCAGGTTTGGTTGTAATTGATACATCAACAAAATATTTGTCTCGCTATAAACCTATGTTCTCACCAATATTTTTGATGACTGGTTTAAGTGTACTTTTTCAGGAAATGAGTAACTCATTTGATTTAGCTTTGAAGTTCATGATGGATGGGGTGACATTGTGGGAAGAGTCTGCGTCACGCTGACCGTCAATATAGTTGATGGGAGCGTGTATGTTGACGCGCATTTCCATAGGTTTTAGACATGCTGTAATTTAGTATAATTAATTACATCAAATTTGTAATATTACTTAAATGATGTAATTCCTCTAGTATAAATAAATGCATGTCTGTATTATGTTTCTATTACAACTGTGTTTATTTACTATAAACAATACACTCTGATAAAAGCTAGTCACATTCCAAAGTACCGTTCACGCTTCCGCCGGGATGTGACAATGTCGTTGAGAATAAGTTTAGGAAGTTCATTTATCGAGGAGAGTCAAAGAGTCAAAGTTAAGTTTAGGAAGACAAGTAACTAAGTTTTAAGCATACATAAGGCAATCCTATGCTAAGACATCAAATAGCACATAAGAAGGCATAGCATTATGTAGCATGCAAACCATATATGTGTTTACAAGAATATATATATATATTATGTTATAAGGTTCATGCATAAGCTATAGTCTAGGTCACCATTTCTAATAACCTAAATCCCTATAGTTATGGGCTCTGATGCCAATCTGTCACACCCCAACCTTGACGGCGGAATTGTCGAGGTGTGAGGGTTACGATTGTTCACAGCCACATAACGCTATTATTAAATCAAAATATATATTATTCATAAGTTTGAAAGGTACATTACAAGCATAAGTCTCAATAATGAAATAAGTTTCAACATGACATAACACAGTATAATCAATTGAATTTATTATCTAGGTCCAAGTCCTAGATTATGCCAGCAACATAAGTTCACTTCAAACTTGGGGTTTTTCTGAAACATGATAAAAATAAGGTCAACTAAAAATAGTTGGTGAGTTTCTAAGGTTTTCATACATAATATGAAAGATTACAAGTAGCAATTCATGTCATAGGTTATAAGCTAGTAAGGTTATAGAACACATATCGTTACAACCAAACCTCGACTTGATTACAAGTATATATGAGTGGCTAAGTGTATTTGGTTCCCTAGTGCACAAGCATACGGCTCCTAGGAGTCGGCAATACATCGACTTTAGCACCAAATAGGCTTGTCAGGCCCAAAGATCTAAGACGTCACCAGTCTAGCAATAGTTAATGATTGTAAACAATATATGTAGATCATATAAGACTCACAATAACACAAATAACCATGACAAAATAAAGTATGAATTGGATGTGCTTTTATAAGTGTTAAACGTTTATAAGTGTATGTTGAATAAGGTAACATGTTTCACCCCAAAACGGTGTGAAATAACATAAAAGGGGCAAGGAAAACTCACTTGGCAAATAAGTATTTATTTGATGATTAATAAGTAGAATGATAAGCGTCGTTCCAAAGTAAACCGTCACAAGGCACCTAGTTATACACATATATTTACAAGGTTAAAGTTTAATTATATAAGTTTAACTTTGAATGAGAACTAGGGTTTCAAGTGGATTTTGTGGGGTTTTGACAAGTAAAGAAATTTATTCAATGAAATTATTTATATTTTGATTCAATAAAAAGAATTTTACCATTTAAGTGTTTTAATATAGAAAAGAAATTAGGTATAATAATTGGTAAGGTTTAAATATAAAATGTAAATAAATCTTTGTAATCTTTTGAAATAAACATTATTTAACATTGATTACAATAACGTATTGACCTAAAATATTAGTTATGGTACATTTATAAGAAATAACCTAAAATAACTTTGAAAATAATTTGTGAAACTATAAAATATAATTTCTACAATTTACATAATTAAAGGTAATATAATGTTTACTGATAATTTAATGATTTAAATTATTATTTAAAGTCCATTTATATAAATATAACTATTTATAACATTTGTAAATAATACTTTAAAAAATAAATATGGTTTTTAAAGAAATAATTTTTCAAAAAATAATTAGATAACTTTTAGAATAAACAAAATTTGTAAAACTGATCTTTATATTTTTTATAATTTTTTAAAGGCTGAAAAGCTTTTAAAAAGAATAGTGAGGGTGCCCGGGTTAGAAGCCGGGACCTCAGGTAGGGGATTTGCGCGTGTAACCAGTAGACCAGGGCCGCAGCCGTGGTTATACTCGGTTTTAAAATCATATAAACACAATATAAGAAAACTCCCAAATCTTATGAACCCTAAAACTGATTTGATCCCAAATTGAACATCAAATTGTTGTTGTTAATGAAATCAAGCTTAGGGCTTAGATTCCTTATGTAAACCGAGTGTGTATGAGGGTTTAATTACCTGGGTTTGTTTTGAATTGATATTAAGAACACGAATACAAATTGCGGCAGAGGAGAATCCAGTTCGAGTTGCAAACGTTGATAACTCTCAAATTGGTTGTACAGGAGGCTCCCAATGACCTTGATGACTAAGTACCCAATGTCAATTTCAGTTGGTATTGGTCGAATGATGGTGAACACTACCACAGCAGATCGCGATGAATGAAGGATTCATTTAGGATGTTTGATGTGTTTCAGGTAAGAATCAAGAGTTGGGGTCGATTAAGTGTTGTTAAATGATTGCTCGGGTTCGTTTAATTGGGTTATTATTGAGATTTAATGCCCGAACGGTTGTGGAGTTAAAGGGTGATCGATTAAGTACCCGATTGGTTTAGTAACCGGCGATTAAACACGATTAATGGGTGTATTCAAGTTCGAATCATGTTCCTAAACGGTTTGGAATGATTTTCTGAATTGGAAACCGTCCGAAATTGGTGGTTTTAGAGGTGGCCGGAGCCGCTCCGGCGGTGGCCGGAGGGCTGGCCGGAAAGACGGGAGAAGGGGGGTTTGGTTTGGGTTTCAAAATAAAAGTTACACAATGATCCCTGTTGTTTTAAACCTTGTCATTTCATGTATAAACTTCTTAATTAAAGTTTCTAAATTGAAATAAATGCCCCCCCTTAACTTAGTTAAGCTTTTAATGTTATTCTAACTTATGAGTTATTTAAATTTTATAAATTATTATTTCTATTATTATTATTATTTTTATTTTTATAACTTATTAATTGTTTAACTTTTATAAATTTTTATTAAATGAACACTTATCATAATACGCAAAAGTTGTAATTACTTGTATTATTACATTTATTAGTATTATTATTATGATTATTATTATTATAGTTATTATTATTATCACTATTATTATTATTATTTAAATAAATTAACTTATTAACTTTTAAATTAGCTAGACCAGCATAACAAGCCCTCAAGGTTTCACAAATGGCATAAAATGTCCTTACAAGAATAACAAGGTTAACTTTTATTTAACGAAAATACGAGATGTTACATTGTGTGTCCACACATCCACCTCAGCATTCGCATTTCTGCAACCTTTATTTGTTTCTCGTGCGATTTCTTTAATCAAGGTTATATAACTAATTAATATATTTAATATTAAATACTTTAATAGTTTAAAATATAGCTAAACTTAATAGTCCGGTCTGGTTTTACATGACTAGTTTTGACATAAATCATAAAGCAAACCGTTCGTTAAGATTTAAGATTTTGAAACCGACCAGCCGAAAGTAACAAAACAACCCATCTACGAAACCAAACGAATGATGGTTTGGATGGATTCACAATTTTAAACAGAACTATTACAATCCTATCAAAATGTGATAGTACTCAATTTTAACAATGATGTTCCCCCTCCTACGCGCTTGGTACCACTCATGCAAGTTCTCCTTATTAGCTACGCAAGTCAACTCCTTAGATCAACCTTAGTTGACGAATGATTATTTTAGATAATGATTAGATGATATTTAAATATGTATTATATTGTTATATATATCTATTCTTTGCATATCTCCTAAATAGTTGAGATTCCTTCTTGTATATATACTTGATAAAATCAAGAAATCCTCAATAGAGTTTTCAATTTACATGGTATCAGAGCTTCTCAAAGGAGATATACCGATCCCTCCTCTTCTTGGCTTTGGCCGACCTTAAGACACAGATTTTTTTTGCTTTCACTCGATCTCCATGGCTGTAACAGTCCCCTCAAAATAGGTTGCTGCATTCCCATCGGCTTCGGTCGCATCCCCTCTTCATGTCGTCTATACCTTCTTGAATATTCAACATAAAGTTCGTGTTCTTGATGGTACCAAGCTCTTATATTCTACGTGGGTTAAGCTTTTCAAGACTCATGCCCAAGGATATGACGTTCTCTGTAACATCCTGTATTTTTACGTTAATTAAAAAGTTAACGTTGTTAATTCTTGTAAGGGCTATTGTTGGCATTCATGAAACTCATAGGCTAATTATGATTATCGTTTTAATTCGGTCTTAATTCTTTAATTTGAAGTTAATAAAGTCAATTATTACATAGTAAATAAATGACAATCATAATAAAACTAATAAAACAATGATAATAATATTGATGATAATATTAATAATAGTAATAAATATAATAAAATTATAACAATAATAATAATAATTAAGAATAATAGAAAAAATAATAATATGGTTATCAATAATAACAATTTATAAGAATTATTAAACTTAAAAAGTGTTTAAAACTTAAATTAAGAAGGTTAAGGGGGTGATTTGTCAATTTAATAAACTTTAAATGGAAGTTTTAACATAAAATAATAGAATTTCAAAGTTGAGGGACCATTTGTGTAATTCACCGAAACCCAAACCCCCACCCTCTCCTTCCCCGCATTTCCGGCCAGCCGCCGGCCACCGCCGGCCGTGGCTCCGGCCAGGCCTAAAAACTCTCAATTCGACCTATTTTCTACCCAAAACCGTTCTCAATCGCTCCTGGAACACGTTTCAAACCATTTAAGAGCTTTAATTCGAAGAATAAAGTCGATAATGGTTGTCGATTGGGATTAGTAACCGTCGACTATAACCGTTAATCATTCAAGCATCTAATGCTAATAATAATCCAATCAAATGGACCCAAACAATCGTTTAACAGCACTTATCAAACACAACTCCTGATTTCACTTGAAACGCATCAATCAACCCAAACGAATTCCCTATTTCTTTTGCGACCTGCTCTGTGGTGTTATCATCCTTCGCACGTCATCAACTGAAATTGATTGAGGGCTTCGGTTCGTGGTTGTCCTCTAAAGCTTCATGCACGTTTAATTTGAGTATCATCATCATTTGATCATCGGTCAAGCACAGCACGGTCGCGGTTGTTCTTCGTTTCATTCCAAGTCTCATTTCAAATCATTATCAGGTAATTAAATACATACGAACACTCGAAATTTCATGGGGAACAAAAGCCCCATGGTTAATTTGATTAATAACATCATTTGGTGCTTCAATTTGGGATTGAATTGAATCTAGGGTTCATGTGGATTGAGTATGGCTTGCAATAAAGGTTTTTAAGATTTTTTGAGCAATAAGAACTCGCGGCTAAGGCCTTGGCTCAGTGGTTAAGATGTGTGTGTAAGCATGAGTCCCGGGTTCGAACCCGGGGACCTTCATGCAATTTTTTAAGGGTTTTTAGCCCAAAATAAAGTTCTAAAATATTTTAATAAATATAAACATGGATTTTGTAAGCTCTAAATATTTGTAAAAACATCAAATCATTTTCTGTACTTAAAAAAAAAAGAATTAAACAATTGAAATAATATGTTTTCTTTTAACGAGGATTGTACTTGGGTATATTTTTCTATGAATTTAAAATGGTTGTTAGTTCACAAATTTTTTATTATTATTTATTAATTGTTTAACATGTGTTAATCTTATTTGGTTATAAAATTTTACTTCAACTTAAATCAAACCCCTTCAAATTTTTGTAAATATCTTTCTTCTTCATGCATTTGTATAAAAACGAAAATGTATTTTTATCACCTATTTTATGAAAATATGTTCGCTTGCTAAATATAATTTGTTGACAAAACTCCAAATACCCAATCCTTATTGAAACCCTAGCTCACGTTTAATCGTTAAACCTTATTATTAACCTAAATCTTAAAATATATATATATATTTAGGTGCCTTGAGACGTTCATCTTGGAACAACGTTTATTATCAATCTTATTAATCTTCATTCTTATACTTATTTTGCCATATGAGTTTTCCTTGTCCCCCTTTTTACTTTATTTCACACTATTTTAGGGTGAAACATGATACTTATACATCATACACTTATAAACGTTTGAGACTTGTAAAGCACTTGCAATTCATATTTTTGTCATGGTTATTTGTGTGTTGTAAGTGATTATATGAGATACATAGTTTGTTTACAATCATTAACTAATGCTAGCCTGGCAACGTCTTAGATCTTTGGGCCTGACAAGCCTATTTGGTGCTAAAGTCGATGTATTGCCGACTCCTAGGAGTCGTATGCTTGTGCACTAGGGAACCAAATACACTTAGCCAATCTTATATACTTGTAATCAAGTCGAGGTTTGGTTGTAACGATATGTGTTCTATAACCTTACTAGATTATAACCTATGACATGAATTGCTACTTGTAACATTATCATATTATGTATGAAAACCTTGGAAACTCACCAACTATTTTTAGTTGACCTTTTATTTTTATCATGTTTCAGGTAACCCCCAAGTTTAAAGTGGTCTTTTGAAGCTTCCAATAAAACTAGGACGTGGACCTAGTTAAATATATAAAATGTTATGCTTTGATTTATGTTTAAACTTATTTCATGTTTGAGACTTATGTTTGTATTCCTTGTTGAAACTTATAATATTAATATTTACATTTAAATATAGCGTTATGTGGCTGTGAACAATCTAACCCTCACATCTCGACGTTTCTGCCGTCAAGGTTGGGGTGTGATAGATTGGTATCAGAGCCCATAACTATAGGGATTTAGGTTATTAGAAATGGTGACCTAGACTATAGCATATGCATGAACCTTATAGAATTATATTTCTATCTTGTAAAATTATATGGTTTGCATGCTACATAATGCTATGCCTTCTTATGTGCAATTTGATGCCTTAGCATAGATTGCCTAAACATTGTTACTTATCTCCCTAAACTTAACTTTGACTCTTTGATTCTCCCTGATAAATGGAACTTTCTTAATCTTATTCTCGACGACGCGTGGAATCTTATGCTTATGCTTATGACTTGGATCTTTAGATGATATGTCTAATCTATATAAATCTCATCAAGGTTTTGATTTCATGAACCTAAGAAATATTGTGTGACACATAGACACCTGTATTCTGGTTTTCCTGGCAAAAAGCCTTCGGGCTAAGGTAAGCGTTTCGCATAAATCCTACGGGACTAGTTACGCTTACCTGGTGATTTCTGGGATGAGTGATAAACTATGGTCAACATACACAAGTTTCTAAGGCGAATGGGTCAATTTACCTTGACGTGTCAACGTTTCCAAATGGTAATGCGTTACCAAATGGAATCATTCCATATGCCTTATAACTCCTGACTTATCCTTGTTTAAATTATAACCCTTGTTATTCTCTTTTCTCGTGTCTAACTCATTTTGCATATTACAGCATGTCTCGTCATCATGGAAAGCGTGGAAGTTCCGATCGTAAGCTAGCCACCATGATTGCCCGACAAATGGCTGCTGTCATCCCGACCATGGTTGTTGAACTCAATAGCACATTGATGACCAATTCTAGCAACAATGGATAATGGTCAAGGAGAGAATAGTGCAAACCAAGGGCGCAACAACCAAACTTGCACGTTCAAGCACTTTAGCTCTTGCAAGCCCACTAGTTTTAGTGGCAAGGAAGGAGCCACTGGTCTTCTTGAGTGGTTCGAAAGCATGGAGAACACTTTTGTCAACTGTGAGTGTCCCGAGGCATTCAAAGTTCGTTATTCCACTAGCATGCTCCAACAAAGGGCTCTCACCTGGTGGAATAGCGAGAAGAGAAATCGTGGGGCCGATGCTATTCTGGCACTTACTTGGGAAGAGTTCAAGAACATCGCCATTGCAAAGTTCTGCCCGAGAAGAGAGTTACAAAAGTTAGAAGAGGAATTCTGGAATTTGAAGCAAAACGATGGTGATCATTTGGCCTACTCAACTAGGCATCATGAGTTGAGTATATTGCTGCCTCACATTGTCGATACCGTCCCCCGCAACATCGAGAAGTTCATTAAGGGTGTACCACCCCAAATTCAAGATGCTATGGTGGGTAGCCGACCTACAACTTTAGAAGAAGCCATTACTATCACCGCTCAACTCACCGAGAACCATATACGAGCGGGCACCATGTCTGTGAAAGGTGCAAAGAAGGTGGAAAAGACGGATACTGAGGCCGTTAAGGAGACTAAAGCTGAACCGTCTCACAACAACAACAACAACAAGAAGCGCAAGTTTACACCGGCACGCAACTATGACGTGGCTACACCCAAACAATCCCAAAGACAACTTGTACCTGTCACTGCACCTGTGGCACAAGTGCCTGGGGCTAGGGCCTATGCTGGTCCTCAACCTATGTGCAACACATGTAGGTATCATCATCTGGGGAACCAACCATGCCGTATCTGCACCTTATGCGGTAAATATGGTCATTTGGTGGCGACTTGTCACCATTCACCTAACAATGCCACCATGGTCACAAACCGTGTTTGCTACAACCGTGGGGAACCTGGTCATTTCCGCCATAATGCCCTCGTCTTGTGGGTAATGTTCCACAAGCCCGAGGACGTGCTTTCAACATCAACACTAACCAAGCACAAGGAAACAACGATGTGGTTAATGGTATGTTAACTTACTTTTAACTTTTATGATCCGAATCTTTTTCATACATTACCTGTATCGTTAAATACGTTAAAAAATTTAACAGGTATGTTTCTTATTAATAAGACGTATGCATATGTTCTATTTGATTCTGGAGCCGATAAGAGTTTTGTTTCATTAGAGTTTGAACCCATACTTGCTAAGCCACATACGAAACTAGAAAGACCTCTCACCGTTGAAGTTGCCGTTGGAGAACCGATCACCGTGGATGTCGTTATCCATGATTGCATCTTAAGTCTTGACACACACGATTTTCTTATTGATCTTATTCCTATGAAACTTGGAAGCTTCGACGTCATCATTGGTATGGATTGTTAGCCCAACACCATGCCGAGATCGTTTGTTTTGAGAAGTGCATCCGTATACCGTTACCATCTGGGGATACTTTAAAAGTGTTCGGTGAAAAATCTTCCAAAGGACTTAAACTCATGTCTTGCACTCAAGCCCGAAAGGCTTAAGCAAGAAGTATATGGCCTTCTTGGCTTACGTGGTCAACACGAAAGTCAAAGGGAAAGAACTTAAGGATGTCCATATCGTACGAGACTTTCCTGAAGTATTTCCCGATGACCTTAGTGGTTTACCTCCCGTGCGTGAAGTCGAGTTTAAAATTGACTTGATACCGGGAGCAAACCCCGTGGCTAAGTCACCATATCGGCTTGTATGTAAGGCCCCGATCCCGGGCACCTCACAGTTGGTCGTCATTACCCAGAAAACATACATTTGATATAACCTAATAAAAACAATGCAGCGGAAACTTTAAATTTTACTAAAAATGCTTTTGCAAAGTAATACAACACCTGTTACAAAATATCCTTTGTTTGCATTACAATACAAAAACATTAACAAAAGAATGCCATCCCAAAATAAAGCTGAGTAGCCGCCTCGTGCCATCCTCAGCAACACTACCTGCCAACTGGAAAATACATAAAAGTCAGCGTTGCTGAGTGAGTTCTAGTTTTGTAATAAAACATACTTTTACTTATTTAAAAGTATCCTTTCGTTCATACGTTCATACATCATACGTACACATAGATAATGTTCATTATTATCTTCATCATTCATTATTCATCGTTCTCTTCAACATCTCGTATGGATTCTGTCAGACTTTTCCCACTTCATAGCACTCGGCTATGATTACGGTGGTCGAATGACACGAATCCCGTTCATACTTACTTGCACTTTGACTATCTTTTGTACCACTACCTTGTGCTATACCCCAAACGTTATTAGCTACCGGGCCGAAGTCAATAAATGAACAGCAAAACGTATGCCCGGTACTCGAAGTAAGCGGTAGGGTTCCATACACATAAATACTTACTTGCACGCATTGAAAGGTTAATTGTACCAATACCATATGCTACACCTCGAACAGTCTTAGCTACCGGGCCGAAGTCAATCCATAGACAGCAAAACGTATTGCCACAGTACGGGCCGAGGTCAACAAATGAACAACAAACATATGCCACGTACTGGGCCGAAGTCTATGGAGGGACAGCAAAACATAGTGCCACGGTACTAGAGGTAACGTCATTAGCTACCGGGCCGAAGTCAACATATGAACAACAAAACGTATGCCCGGTACTAAAGGTAAGCGGTAGAGGTACCATGACCATGGTCAATCACATAGAAGGACCAATCGCGTTATTCAATGCTTGCAAAACATAGCTCATTCGTTCATTAATGCATGTATTCATTATCATTCTTCATTTCGTTCATTCATTAATACATGTTACATCTTTTCTTGCACATTGGATATCTTTTGTACCACTACCATCTGCTATACCCCGAACGTTATTAGCTACCGGGCCGAAGTCAACATATGAACAACAAAACGTATGCCACGGTACTAGAGGTAAGCGGTAGGGGTACCATACATATGGTCAATCACTAAGAAGGGACCCGTTAAACTTATCCAATGTTTGCAAGACATTTTTCGTTCGTTCGTTCGTTAATGCATGTATTCATCATCATTCTTCTTTTCGTTCATTCGTTAATACATGCATTCATCATCACGTTCCTCTTTCATTATCTTTCACTTTACGATACATAATACTTCATTAATTCATTTCTCGTTATTCGTAAAGTTCAGAAAGATAAGCATACACAATCACAAGGAACATACACACATCATACATATTCATCATACGTTCATCATCATACATTCATCATCATACGTTCATCATCATGCATAGCATCATACCTTACTTAACAATATTTTAATAATATTGTTAACAATAATATACTAATAATAATATTAGTAACAATTAGGGTTAATCATACTCATCATTATATGCATGAGACATCATCATTTATTAACCCTGGTCAACCCTGGTCAAATCCTTAAAATCCGGATTCCCGAAATTTCCTGTAAAAATTCTAAGTGTTTGGGCACATGGGCCCTGTTTGAACTTATAACCATACACTTAGTCATCTTGGCCGACTTTTCTAGGTATATGACCACTGTTTAGACTTTTCACCTTATGCTTAGTTTATTTTCAGACTCATGAGCACTATTGGACTCATGAGCACTATTGGACACATTAGTCCATACTTAGTTTATTTCTCAGACTCATGAGCACTATTGGACTCATGAGCACTATTGGACACATTAGTCCATACTTAGTTTATTTTTCAGACTCATGAGCACTATTGGACTCATGAGCCCTATTGGACACATTAGTCCATACTTAGTTTATTTTTCAGACTCATGAGCACTATTGGACTCATGAGCACTATTGGACACATTAGTCCATACTTAGTTTATTCTAAGTCGTGTTCCAGTCCCAAACATCATGTCACTTAATTCTAAACATTCACATACGGTTCTAAGCATGAACTCAACATAAACATAACAATACATTACCTCAAAACATACTCTACAACATACACATGCATATAACATACGGGTAACATACTTAAGTTCATAAAAACATTCATACATGTATTTTCCAGCCCCAAAATCGTTAGAAAACATGTAATAAAAAGGGGTCTAGAAACTCACCTTGGGTGTCGTTGAATGTCCATAATCGTCATCTACTTGAATTCTCAAGTAATGTCATCATCATAATGGAGTCGCCATCTTTTGCAACGAAACCTTAATCATCATCCTAGAATCATCATCATCATACATCCTCATCCTCTTTCAAATACATCATCACCCTAAACCTTATCTACCACTAACTACTAAAGTCCCTATCATCATAGCTAACCAATAACGTGCACATCATGTTATCATCGGGGATTATCGTGACCATCATATCCAGGAAAACCTTTACCATTTGCATGCTAAGCCATCATCAACAACATCATCATATAACATCACATCATCATTCATATACCACTTTTATACTACAACCATCCTTACTGTGAAGATACCATTTCCATGTTCAAACATCATCTTCATCTTATTGCAACTACATCATAATGAACATTACCACTATCTAAGAACTATCAACATCATTATTAAAGCATCGTCAACATCATCTAAACATCCTTTCCACCACCGGACATCATCATCTTTACTATCCTTATGATAGTCCACACAATAATACTACCCAAAACATCCATATAAATGTTACCATCATGAAGACCATAAGCCATGCCACCATATAACATCATACCATCACCATAACATATCTATTATCAAACCATTATCATAACACGTCTATCGTCAACACATTACCATCACCAAACTATAATCCTAATATCATCATCATCAATCTATCACCACCATCATCATCAAACTATCACCATTATCACCATCGTCTTACCACTACCATCACGGGCATTAACACCTACACAACCACAACAAACCGCAGCCACAACACAGCCACCAACACCACTGCCGGCGCAACCTATTCACTCTGCCAGCAGCAACCCCAATTCACCACCAGTCACCGACAGCCACCACAAGAGGAAAGAGGTTGTAGATACCGATTCGCCCCAGCCACAACAACCTCCAACCACAGCCGTGACCACCATCACCGCGACCGCACACCACCATCATCACTGCCGCGACCGCACACCACCACCATCATCTCGACCAAAACCGTCGTCCACAACCACCATAACCACAGCCGCCGTCGCGACAACCACGACCCCGAGAACCACCGTCGGCCCCGATCCAGAACCACCACCGCCATCCTCAACATCGACATCATGAACCACCACAGTCACCATCACAGCCCTCGACAACCGTGAATCATCACCATCTCCATCGAACCCACCTGCAACCGAAGCTTTTGCCTTCGATTCCCGCTGCTTAGTTGCGTTTTAGGAGAAATCAAGACCATCCCCTCGATCGGGGAGTTGAGGGGACTCCGGATTTGTGTGCCACTCGCCGACACTCGCCGGAGTGGGTCGTCGGTGGCCGGAGATTGGGGCTCGACTGAGAGAAGAGGGAAAGAAGGGGAGGCTGCTCGGTTGGGGAGAAAAGGAGAAAAGGGCTGATTGGGGAAAAAGGGGGGGGGGGCTTAGGGTTTAATTTATGGTTTTCTAATTGTCCATTTTGGTTCCTCACGTTTCCATATTTTGTTTTCCAGTCTAAACTTGACAAACTACTAATCTTTTCGCGAGGTAAAATTCAATAATACCATTATTAATATTATCTCGTCACTTAAGCTTACTTTTGGAAATTTGGGACGTTACAAGTCTATCCCCCTTATTTAGGTTTCGTCCTCGAAACCTGTTGGTCCTTACACAACGTGGGATAATACTTTCTCAATCGCCACAGATTCTCATGTTGCTTCTAAACATGTTCCACACACACCATATAAGGTATGATCTTCTTTAGCCGCCTACACATAGCCTTTGCAACCTTCAAACGTCCTAACGCACTCCTCTTATGGATCATTTTCATTAATGCAAACATTATGACTACGAACCCTAATTCATGAGTAAGTATATTATCATCTTGTATTTAACCTTGTGAACAACATAACCATGGTTTTGCCATGTTGTATTGAGTATATATATATCTATATTCAGTCAGATCTTTGTATGGAACACATGGTTCTAGGTTTTCGACACTTACTGATAACATTATCACCAAGGCTCATGTCAACCTTCCTTATTCAGTTCATGTTCACATTCATTAACTAACTTCTCACTCAGACATGGTGTCATTTCTTGTGAACCTTACCAAGGGCAAGATTATCTTCAAGAAGTACTGAACAAACTGTATATAGTAATCCGTCACTTCCGTAAGCTACAGATTTCTAACATCACCCTTGGGGAACTTTTTACATTACTGCAAGGAAACTCATAGCATCCAAACCGTGACTGAAATGTTATCCTTAGGATATCATGCTCCTCAGCCTGGCTTCATAAACTTTTCTATCTCATTATTAGGGTCATCCCTGAAATCATGCAACTCCTAATTATCATAATCATGTCCATACTTCTATCATGTACGAACCAACGGGTCATATTTCCATGCTGTGCAGTATCAGTCCCGTATGCAGCTAGTCAATTCATATCCATGACCACGTTACGTCCACTTAGGGTAGTGACATGCAATCCAGAAGAAGGCCCTAACTTCCCATTACTATTTACAGTCACTTACAGACACTTCTATCCAAATAGCTTTACTAAAGGTAGTTCCTACATTATCACTTTACCTTCTTAAAACATCTCATCAATCATTTAAGCTACCTACAAGATTCGGACCACTAACGTCATCGTTCAAGGCAATGGTCCAGGTCATGACAAGTATTGTAAGTTTTCATCTCTATTAGTAATTCCTTGCTGAAACACCATGCAAAGATTTACTCGTCTGAAGAAACCTATTCCCCTAGAGATCTTGTAACCTAAATCGTTAATTCTCCTCACTTGTAAGTTAGCCCATGGGTACAACACTTTTAAATTCCTGGTTACGAAGTCTAGAATTTTATTATATGTCTTTGCTGGTATCGCTATCAAGTCTCTAATGGTCTCATCGGGGAATCGCACACCTCGTACACATCTGTCAACTTTCCACTTCCTATAGATTCAAATACTAAAACAGTCATTCAAGGCAATAGCTCAGTTTATGTCGAGTATAGTAAGTCCCTAATCACAGTGGCCAGTTGTGATTAGCCACTTACTTTACTTTTCATACCTCAAGCATTTCCTATCCTGACTACATCAGTATCTAAATCTACTAAGAACACATAATCCATATAGCACACGCACATAAGTCTGTTTGACTTTTAAGAAAACAATACCTGATGGCACATGGCTACTCGGGCTGACATCCCTCTTTCCGTCCCATTTTCAGTTTAAGTTAAGGTTTATTTTGAAAAATTTTACCCATTCACTTAAACTTTGGCTCTGATACCAACTTGTAAGGCCCCGATCCCGGGCACCTCACAGTTGGTCGTCATTACCCAGAAAACATACATTTGATATAACCTAATAAAAACAATGCAGCGGAAACTTTAAATTTTACTAAAAATGCTTTTGCAAAGTAATACAACACCTGTTACAAAATATCCTTTGTTTGCATTACAATACAAAAACATTAACAAAAGAATGCCATCCCAAAATAAAGCTGAGTAGCCGCCTCGTGCCATCCTCAGCAACACTACCTGCCAACTGGAAAATACATAAAAGTCAGCGTTGCTGAGTGAGTTCTAGTTTTGTAATAAAACATACTTTTACTTATTTAAAAGTATCCTTTCGTTCATACGTTCATACATCATACGTACACATAGATAATGTTCATTATTATCTTCATCATTCATTATTCATCGTTCTCTTCAACATCTCGTATGGATTCTGTCAGACTTTTCCCACTTCATAGCACTCGGCTATGATTACGGTGGTCGAATGACACGAATCCCGTTCATACTTACTTGCACTTTGACTATCTTTTGTACCACTACCTTGTGCTATACCCCAAACGTTATTAGCTACCGGGCCGAAGTCAATAAATGAACAGCAAAACGTATGCCCGGTACTCGAAGTAAGCGGTAGGGTTCCATACACATAAATACTTACTTGCACGCATTGAAAGGTTAATTGTACCAATACCATATGCTACACCTCGAACAGTCTTAGCTACCGGGCCGAAGTCAATCCATAGACAGCAAAACGTATTGCCACAGTACGGGCCGAGGTCAACAAATGAACAACAAACATATGCCACGTACTGGGCCGAAGTCTATGGAGGGACAGCAAAACATAGTGCCACGGTACTAGAGGTAACGTCATTAGCTACCGGGCCGAAGTCAACATATGAACAACAAAACGTATGCCCGGTACTAAAGGTAAGCGGTAGAGTACCATGACCATGGTCAATCACATAGAAGGACCAATCGCGTTATTCAATGCTTGCAAAACATAGCTCATTCGTTCATTAATGCATGTATTCATTATCATTCTTCATTTCGTTCATTCATTAATACATGTTACATCTTTTCTTGCACATTGGATATCTTTTGTACCACTACCATCTGCTATACCCCGAACGTTATTAGCTACCGGGCCGAAGTCAACATATGAACAACAAAACGTATGCCACGGTACTAGAGGTAAGCGGTAGGGTACCATACATATGGTCAATCACTAAGAAGGGACCCGTTAAACTTATCCAATGTTTGCAAGACATTTTTCGTTCGTTCGTTCGTTAATGCATGTATTCATCATCATTCTCTTTTCGTTCATTCGTTAATATGCATTCATCATCACGTTCCTCTTTCATTATCTTTCACTTTACGATACATAATACTTCATTAATTCATTTCTCGTTATTCGTAAAGTTTCAGAAAGATAAGCATACACAATCACAAGGAACATACACACATCATACATATTCATCATACGTTCATCATCATACATTCATCATCATACGTTCATCATCATGCATAGCATCATACCTTACTTAACAATATTTTAATAATATTGTTAACAATAATATACTAATAATAATAGTAGTAACAATTAGGGTTAATCATACTCATCATTATATGCATGAGACATCATCATTTATTAACCCTGGTCAACCCTGGTCAAATCCTTAAAATCCGGATTCCCGGAAATTTCCTGTAAAAATTCTAAGTGTTTGGGCACATGGGCCCTGTTTGAACTTATAACCATACACTTAGTCATCTTGGCCGACTTTTCTAGGTATATGACCACTGTTTAGACTTTTCACCTTATGCTTAGTTTATTTTTCAGACTCATGAGCACTATTGGACTCATGAGCACTATTGGACACATTAGTCCATACTTAGTTTATTTCTCAGACTCATGAGCACTATTGGACTCATGAGCACTATTGGACACATTAGTCCATACTTAGTTTATTTTTCAGACTCATGAGCACTATTGGACTCATGAGCCCTATTGGACACATTAGTCCATACTTAGTTTATTTTTCAGACTCATGAGCACTATTGGACTCATGAGCCCTATTGGACACATTAGTCCATACTTAGTTTATTTTTCAGACTCATGAGCACTATTGGACTCATGAGCACTATTGGACACATTAGTCCATACTTAGTTATTCTAAGTCGTGTTCCAGTCCCAAACATCATGTCACTTAATTCTAAACATTCACATACGGTTCTAAGCATGAACTCAACATAAACATAACAATACATTACCTCAAAACATACTCTACAAACATACACATGCATATAACATACGGGTAACATACTTAAGTTCATAAAAACATTCATACATGTATTTTCCAGCCCCAAATCGTTAGAAAACATGTAATAAAAGGGGGTCTAGAAACTCACCTTGGGTGTCGTTGAATGTCCATAATCGTCATCTACTTGAATTCTCAAGTAATGTCATCATCATAATGGAGTCGCCATCTTTTGCAACGAAACCTTAATCATCATCCTAGAATCATCATCATCATACATCCTCATCCTCTTTCAAATACATCATCACCCTAAACCTTATCTACCACTAACTACTAAAGTCCCTATCATCATAGCTAACCAATAACGTGCACATCATGTTATCATCGGGGATTATCGTGACCATCATATCCAGGAAAACCTTTACCATTTGCATGCTAAGCCATCATCAACAACATCATCATATAACATCACATCATCATTCATATACCACTTTTATACTACAACCATCCTTACTGTGAAGATACCATTTCCATGTTCAAACATCATCTTCATCTTATTGCAACTACATCATAATGAACATTACCACTATCTAAGAACTATCAACATCATTATTAAAGCATCGTCAACATCATCTAAACATCCTTTCCACCACCGGACATCATCATCTTTACTATCCTTATGATAGTCCACACAATAATACTACCCAAAACATCCATATAATGTTACCATCATGAAGACCATAAGCCATGCCACCATATATACATCATACCATCACCATAACATATCTATTATCAAACCATTATCATAACACGTCTATCGTCAACACATTACCATCACCAAACTATAATCCTAATATCATCATCATCAATCTTCACCACCATCATCATCAAACTATCACCATTATCACCATCGTCTTACCACTACCATCACGGGCATTAACACCTACACAACCACAACAAACCGCAGCCACAACACAGCCACCAACACCACTGCCGGCGCAACCTATTCACTCTGCCAGCAGCAACCCCAATTCACCACCAGTCACCGACAGCCACCACAAGAGGAAAAGAGGTTGTAGATACCGATTCGCCCCAGCCACAACAACCTCCAACCACAGCCGTGACCACCATCACCGCGACCGCACACCACCATCATCACTGCCGCGACCGCACACCACCACCATCATCTCGACCAAAACCGTCGTCCACAACCACCATAACCACAGCCGCCGTCGCGACAACCACGACCCCGAGAACCACCGTCGGCCCCCGATCCAGAACCACCACCGCCATCCTCAACATCGACATCATGAACCACCACAGTCACCATCACAGCCCTCGACAACCGTGAATCATCACCATCTCCATCGAACCCACCTGCAACCGAAGCTTTTGCCTTCGATTCCCGCTGCTTAGTTGCGTTTTAGGAGAAATCAAGACCATCCCCTCGATCGGGGAGTTTGAGGGGACTCCGATTTGTGTGCCACTCGCCGACACTCGCCGGAGTGGGTCGTCGGTGGCCGGAGATTGGGGCTCGACTGAGAGAAGAGGGAAAGAAGGGGAGGCTGCTCGGTTGGGAGAAAAGGAGAAAAGGGCTGATTGGGGAAAAAGGGGGGGGGGCTTAGGGTTTAATTATGGTTTTCTAAATTGTCCATTTTGGTTCCTCACGTTTCCATATTTTGTTTTCCAGTCTAAACTTGACAAACTACTAATCTTTTCGCGAGGTAAAATTCAATAATACCATTATTAATATTATCTCGTCACTTAAGCTTACTTTTGGAAATTTGGGACGTTACATTGTACCATCGGAAATGCAAGAACTCTCTAGTCAACTTCAAGAGCTAACCGAGAAGGTTTCATTCGTCCTAGTTCTTCGCCTTGGGGTGCACCTGTCCTCTTCGTGAAGAAGAAAGATGGATCGTTTCGTATGTGCATCGACTATCGTGAGCTTAACAAGCTTACCATCAAGAACCACTATCCTCTTCCTCGCATCGATGACTTGTTTGATCAACTTCAGGAGCTGCTATATTCTCGAAGATTGATCTACGTTCTGGATATCATCAATTACGAGTCCATGATGATAACATCCCAAAGACCACATTTCGTACACGTTATAGGCACTATGAGTTTATGGTGATGCCTTTCGGTTTGACTAATGCTCCTGCTGTCTTCATGGATCTCATGAACCGAGTATGCAAGCCTTATCTAGATAAGTTTGTGATCGTTTTCGTTGATGACATACTTATCTACTCCAAGACTAACACCGAGCATAAACTGCATTTGCGACAAGTTCTTGAGTTGTTGAAGAAAGAGCAATTGTACGCGAAGTTCTCGAAATGTGACTTCTGTCTTGAGGAAGTTCAATTTCTAGGACACATGGTGAATAGCCAAGGAATTCACGTTGACCCTGCAAAGGTGGAAGCTGTGAAGAATTGGTGTGTTCCCAAGACTCCGACCGAGATTCGTTCTTTCCTTGGTCTTGCTGTTATTACCGGCGATTCATCGCCAACTTTTCAAGGATCGCGAAGCCGCTCACTTCTCTAACATAAAAGAATAAACCATTCGAGTGGGGCCCGAGCAAGAAGAAGCTTTTGAAGCATTAAAGCACAAACTGTGCAACGCTCCTATCTTGAACCTACCCGATAGAAACGATGATTTCATCGTATATTGTGATGCATCAAACAAGGCCTTGGTTGTGTTCTTATGCAACGAGGAAAGGTCATAGCTTATGCATCGAGACAACTGAAGGTTCACAAGGTGAATTACACAACACACAATCTCGAGCTTGGTGCTGTTGTTTTTGCTTTGAAGATTTGGAGACATTACCTTTATGGTACGCAATGTATAGTCTACACCGATCACAAAAGCCTTCAACACATTTTTAATCAAAAAGATCTCAATATGAGACAACGTCGTGGGTTGAGTTGATTAGTGATTATGACTGTGACATTCGTTACCACCCTGGGAAGGCAAATGTCGTAGCCGATGCACTAAGCCGTAAAGTCCATAACAAGATGACCTCGTTCCAAGAAATTCGTGATCGACGACAATGGTTTGATATTTGAGAGAATTCGATACTGAAATTCGACTAGATGTCACCAGGCTACTGTACTGCTACAAAACTTGAGAATAGATAGTGACATCGAGTCTAGTATCTTGGAGGCTCAACAAAGTTCAACAAGACGGGAGAATGAAGGATGAACTGGAGCATAACCTTCTAACTCAATTGGAGACGAAACCTAATGGGTTGATGTATTTGGCGAACCGAATTTGGTTCCAAATCATGATAATATTCGTACTCTTGTCATGAACGAAGCTCATCAAACTCGTTATTCTATTCATCCTACCTCGATAAGATGTACATGGACCTGAGTGGTTAATATGGTGGCCTGGAATGAAGAAAGACATAGCGACTTATGTAGCTAAGTGCCTTACGTGTACGAAGGTTAAAGCCGAACATCAACGTCCAAGTGGATTACTTGAGCAACCCGAGATTCCTATGTGGAAGTGGGAACACATATCCATGGACTTCATAACCAAGCTACCCCGAACCTCTCGAGGACATGATAGCATATGGGTGATCGTTGACCGGTTAACCAAAACGGCACATTTTATACCCATACGTGACACTTACAAACATCAAGGTTAGCTCGTATATACGTTGATGAAATTGTAAGTCGTCATGGGGTACCTCTACACATCATATCCGACCGAGACGCTCGTTTCACTTCGCATTTTTAGTCGTATATGCAAGAACTCTTGGGTACACAACTAGATCTAAGCACGGCCTACCATCCTCAAACTGATGGTCAAACCGAGCGATCGATCCAATCCTTGGAGGATTTACTACGCCTGTGTGTCCTTGACTTGGTGGTGATTGGGATACGCATCTCCGCTTGCGGAGTTTTCGTATAACATAGTTATCACTCGAGTATCAAGATGGCACCGTTCAAAGCACTTTATGGTTGTAAATGTCGTTCACCGATCTGCTGGACTGACATTGGTGAAAACTTCATCACTGGTCCTGAACTTATACAAGAGACGACCGATAAAGTTTCTATCATCCGGAAAGAACCTTGAAGTGGCAAGAAGTCGACAAAAGAGCTATGCCGATAACGACGTAAGCATTGGAATTCCAAGTTGGGGAGAGGTTCTTCTTAAGGTTTTATCGTGGAAGGGTGTTGTTCGCTTTGGAAAGAAGGGTAAACTGGCTCCAAGATATGTAGGACCTTTCAAGATTCTGAAAAGGATTGGGAAAGTGACTTACAAACTGGAATTACCTTCCGACCTTAGTGGGTTTCATCCTGTGTTCCATGTCTCGAATTTAAGGAAGTGTTGGCTGACGAAGGCTGCATGTCCCGTTGATGACATCCAGATCGACGAGTCATTACACTTTGTCAAGAAACCTGTTGAAGTTATGGATCGCATTATGAAGAAGACTAGAACCACCACTACCCCAATCGTCAAGGTACGCTGGGAAAATAAGCGTGGCGCTGAATTTACTTGGGAACGTGAGGAACACATGAAGAAGAAATACTCGTTTCTATTTGTATAGTTTTTTTTTCTTAATTCAGGACAAATTCTTTTAAGTTGGGGAGACTGTAACATCCTGTATTTTTACGTTAATTAAAAAGTTAACGTTGTTAATTCTTGTAAGGGCTATTGTTGCATTCATGAAACTCATAGCCTACTTATGATTATCGTTTTAATTCGGTCTTAATTCTTTAATTTGAAGTTAATAAAGTCAATTCTTACATAGTAAATAAATGACCCATAATAAAACTAATAAAAACAATGATAATAATATTGATGATAATATTAAATAGTAATAAATATAATAAAATTATAACAATAATAAATAATTAAGAATATAGAAAAAATAATAATATGGTTATCAATAATAACAATTTATAAGAATTATTAACTTAAAAAGTGTTTAAAACTTAAATTAAGAAGGTTAAGTGGTGATTTCAATTTAATAAATTTTAAATGGAAGTTTTAACATAAAATAATAGAATTTCAAAGTTGAGGGCCATTTGTGTAATTCACCGAAACCCAAACCCCCACCCTCTCTTTCCCCGCATTCCGGCCAGCCGCCGGCCGCGGCTCGGCCAGGCCTAAAAACTCTCAATTCGACCTATTTTCTACCCACAACCGTTCTCAATCGCTCCGGGAACACGTTTCAAACCATTAAGAGCTTTAATTCGAAGAGTAAAGTCGATAATGTTGTCGATTGGGATTAGTAACCGTCGACTATAACCGTTAATCATTCAAGCATCTAATGCTAATAATAATCCAATCAAACGGACCCAAACAATCGTTTAACAGCACTTAATCAAACACAACTCCTGATTTCACTTGAAACACATCAATCAACCCAAACGAATTCCCTATTTCTTTCACGACCTGCTCTGTGGTGTTATCATCCTTCGCACGTCATCAACTGAAATTGATTGAGGCTTCGTTTCGTGGTTGTCCTCTAAAGCTTCATGCACGTTTAATTTGAGTATCATCATCATTTGATCATCGGTCAACACCTCACGGTCGCGGTTGTTCTTCGTTTCGTTCCAAGTCTCATTTCAAATCATTATCAGGTAATTAAATACTACAACACTCGAAATTTCATGGGGAACAAAAGCCCCATGGTTAATTTGATTATAACATCATTTGGTGCTTCATTTGGGATTGAATTGAATCTAGGGTTCATGTGATTGGGTATGGCTTGCATAAAGGTTTTTAAGATTGTTTGAGCATAAGAACTCGCGGCTGAGGCCTTGGCTTAATGGTTAAGATGTGTGTGTGTAAGCATGAGGTCCCGGGTTCGAACCGGGGACCTTCATCAATTTTTTTAAGGGTTTTTAGCCC